>JAPXFY010001407.1:10000-17500 GCA_030674185.1 Monoplex corrugatus | reverse complement strand
GCACACACGCATCCAAGACAAATAAAAAAAGCTTTAAACAAAACAAAACACGATTAACCCTTTTGACTCCCACACCCTGTCCACCAGCATCTTGCATTGTCAACCATGCTAGCAAAGCAAAAACTTAACCTTTTGACTTCCTCACCCTGTTCACCAGCCTCATGCTGAAAGTTGGTGGATAGGGTGAAGGAGTCAAAGAGTTCACTTACTTAACCCTTTTGACTTCCTCATCCTGTTCACCAGCCTCGTGCTGGAAGCTGGTGGAAAGGGTGAAGGAGTCAACGGGTTTACTTAACCCTTTTGACTTCCTCACCCTGTTCATCAGCTTCTCGCTGGAAGCTGGTGGATAGGGTGAGGGAGTCAAAGGGTTAAGTTTTTGCTGTTGGTGGACGGTGTGAGAGAGTCAAAGGTTCAATCAAGTAGAAGAAAACACGCTGCGCTTATTTTAGAACAGATTATGCTTGCATGCAGCCCGTGCGCTCCATCGCAGTAAGCACGCGCGGGCTACTAGTATGAAACGGGCCTCGATTTCATCAGCCCGTCAGGGCTGTTCCCATTTTAATCTGAGGAGGGAAAACAAACTAGGCCCTATTAGTTCAGGCCGCGGGCGTGTGTATCGCGTATCAAGCTTATTTATGTAACCATACCAAGCCATGACTGTTTATCAGAAACAGGCATTTTTCACAGCTAAGCTTGTCAAGGCCCGGTTTTGCCGCCTGTTAGAAGCTGATGCAATTACGATGTCATGTAAGGCTCTCTCTCTCTCTCTTTCTGTGGTGTGTGTGTGTGTGTGTGTGTATGTGTGTGAATTTTAAAAGCCTTGTGTGTGTGTGTGTGTGTGTGTGTGTGTGTGTGCATGTGTGTGTGTGTGTGAATTTTAAAAGCCTTGTGTGTGTGTGAGTGAGTGTGTGTGCGCGCGCGCGCGCGTGACTTTTAAAAGCCATGCGGTCCTTGAGTATCGAAAGCAGTGACAATAACAAAAACACTTACACCGATATTTTCAACGCTTTGAATTTATTAGCAAGAAGCTGTTTTTCACAAACTTGCTGTTGCTAAGGTGCATAGTGATAGAGAACTAAGAAATACTGTAAAATAAATACACAACAACAGCTACCTGGAAGCTGAACCAAAGAGTATATAGTACCTACGGAGGTACTATATACTCTTTGGCTGAACTACCAGACTACAGCCGGCCATTCAGGCCAGGCAGCTGATGCAAGACACAGAAAAGCACTCGAAAGGTGCAAGTATATTTGTCTAGTCAGAATTGTGGTGTTTTTCTTCCGCTTTGGTTTAAAAGAACAGAAAAGAATGTGTGTCCAGTCAACGTGTAGTAACCATTCAGTCAGTCAGCATGTTGGAATGTACAGGAATTTAATCGCCCTGCACCATGAAGCCTCTGTGTGTACTCGGCAAATACACCGGTATTTTTAATACGATCTGGAGTTTTATGACCATTATTTTTGAGAAATTATAATAGGCACAATCCTATTATAATTTACACATATCACGCCTAAACGAATATTATCCATCAAGGAATTTCACTTACTTTTTGTTAGGCCTGATCGGTTCAGCGAACCCTCGTCAGACTCAGATCAGGCCTAACAAAAAGTAAGTGAAATTCCTTGATGGATAATATTCGTTTAGGCGTGATATGTGTAAATTATAATAGGATTGTGCCTATTATAATTTCACAAAACAATGGTCATAAAATTAAGTAACGCCTATATGGCTGAAACAAGAAAACTCTCAGCATGATCTGGAGTTTGTAGTTTGTTTAATTTACTCTTTGACTCCACACCCTGTCCACCAGCATCCTGCATTGCCAACCATGCTGGCAAAAGCAAAAACTTAACCATCCGACTCCCTCACCCTATCCACCAGCTTCCTGCATTCTCGACCATGCTAGCAAAAGCAAAATCTTAACCCTTTGACTCCATCACCCCATCCACCAGCTTCCTGCAGGAAGCTGGTGGACAGGCTGAGGGAGTTAAAGGGTTAAGGTTTCGCAGTTGCTGGAAAGGGTGCAGGACTCAAAAGGTTGAGAGGGATTTACCGCACTCGGACGATTCCACATGCGCTCCACCCAAATCTGCCAGCCATCATTATCTGGAAGACTTCCTGAGCCTGCGCAAAAAACAAAAAAACAACAACTATGCGTTGGCAAAGTCTTGGACTGACGAGCGAAAAAAGTGGGGGTGGAGGGGGGAAAGACCTATGAAACACTAAGCTGACACCACCAGAATGATGGAAACATTAACTCTTTGACTCCCGTACCGTATCCACCAACTGCAAAAACTTAACCCTTTGACTCCTGCATCCTATCCACAATTGCAAAAACTTAACCCTTTGACTCCCGTACCCTATCCACCAACTGCAAAAACTTAACCCTTTGACTCCTGCACCCTATCCACCAACTGCAAAAATTTAACCCTTTGGCTCCCGCACCCTGTCCATCAACTGCAAAACTTAACCCTTTGACTCCCTCCCTCTATCCATCAGCTTACTGCAGGAAGCTGGTGGATAGGGTGAGGGAGTCAAAGGGTTAAGTGTTTGCTTTGCTAGTGTGGCTGACAGTGCAGGATGCTAGTGGTCAGAGTGCGGTAGTCAAAGGGTTAAGATGGGCAGCAAACAGGCCAACGTTTAATGTTGCGGGATGAGGCTGAACTCAAGAATACCGTCTATGCATGTATTATCACTTACAATGAAAAGACACTGTACATGATGACAGACGCTTCTCTTGTCAGAAGGGATTCATTCATGGCACTCGAACTGTTCCAGACGCACTTCATGTGAATCTGCCAGTACACTTCAGCGCTTAGATTTGATTTTATCAAGATTTTGCGCTATATAAATAAAATATTGTATTGTATTGTATAACCCTAACCCACAATTATTAGCGTGTGAATCCAACACTAACCCTAACCCACAATTATTAGCGTGTGAATCCAACACTAACCCTAACCCACAATTATTAGCGTGTGAATCCACCACTAACCCTCACCCACAATTATTAGCGTGTGAATCCACCACTGACCCTAACCCACAATTATTAGCGTGTGAATCTTACACTAACCCTAACCCACAATTATTAGCGTGTGAATCCAGCACTAACCCTAACCCACAATTATTAGCGTGTGAATCCACCACTAACCCTAACCCACAATTATCAGCGTGTGAATCCAACACTAACCCTAACCCACAATCATTAGCGTGTGAATCCTACACTAACCCTAACCCACAATCATTAGCGTGTGAATCCTACAGTAACCCTAACCCACAATCATTAGCGTGTGAATCCAACACTAACCCTAACCCACAATCATTAGCGTGTGAATCCAACACTAACCCTAACCCACAATCATTAGCGTGTGAATCCTACACTAATCCTAACCCACAATTATTAGCGTGTGAATCCAACACTAACCCTAGCCCACAATTATTAGCGTGTGAATCCTACAGTAACCCTAACCCACAATTATTAGCGTATGAATCCAACACTAACCCTAACCCACAATCGTTAGCGTGTGAATCCAACAGTAACCCTAACCCACAATCGTTAGCGTGTGAATCCAACACTAACCCTAACCCACAATCGTTAGCGTGTGAATCCAACACTAACCCTAACCCACAATCGTTAGCGTGTGAATCCAACACTAACCCTAACCCACAATCGTTAGCGTGTGAATCCAACACTAACCCTCACACACAATCGTTAGCGTGTGAATCCAACACTAACCCTAACCCACAATCGTTAGCGTGTGAATCCAACACTAACCCTCACCCACAATCGTTAGCGTGTGAATCCAACACTAACCCTAACCCACAATTATTAGCGTGTGAATCCAACACTAACCCTAACCCACAATAATTAGCGTGTGAATCCAACACTAACCCTAACCCACAATCGTTAGCGTGTGAATCCAGCACTAACCCTAACCCACAATTATTAGTGTGTGAATCCAACACTAACCCTAACCCACAATTATTAGCGTGTGAATCCTACACTAACCCTAACCCACAATTATTAGCGTGTGAATCCAACACTAACCCTAACCCACAATTATTAGCGTGTGAATCCACCACTAACCCTAACCCACAATTATTAGCGTATGAATCCAACACTAACCCTAAACCACAATTATTAGCGTGTGAATCCAACACTAACCCTAACCCACAATTATTAGCGTATGAATCCAACACTAACCCTAACCCACAATTATTAGCGTGTGAATCCAACACTAACCCTAACCCACAATTATTAGCGTGTGAATCCACCACTAACCCTAACCCACAATTATGAGCGTGTGAATCCTACACTGACCCTAACCCACAATTATTAGCGTGTGAATCTTACACTAACCCTAACCCACAATTATTAGCGTGTGAATCCACTACTAACCCTAACCCACAATAATTAGCGTGTGAATCCAGCACTAACCCTAACCCACAATTATTAGCGTGTGAATCTTACACTAACCCTAACCCACAATAATTAGCGTGTGAATCCAGCACTAACCCTAACCCACAATCGTTAGCGTGTGAATCCAGCACTAACCTAACCCACAATAATTAGCGTGTGAATCCAGCACTAACCCTAACCCACAATTATTAGCGTGTGAATCCAACACTGACCCTAACCCAAAATCGTTAGCGTGTGAATCCAACACTAACCCTAACCTGTCATTATTGGCGCCTAACCTCGACGCTGACCCTAACCCTCAAGCATTGTCGTGTGAGCACGAAGCTAACTCCAAACCGCAACCATTATAAAAGCATGAGAATACGACGCTGAGAAGAAAGAAGAAGAAGAAGAAGAAGAAGAAGAAGAAGAAGATGAATATGAATATGAAGATGAAGATGAAGATGAAGATGAAGATGATGATGATGATGATGATGATGATGATGCATGATGATGATGATGTCGACAACGACGATGATGACGACTACTAAGAGCTCGTCATCTTGTGTGATGATTGTTTGTGTACTAACCCACAACCACTGTTATGCAAATACAGTGATGATCCTATCCCCGCAACCATTGTCATTTGAATACCAATGATGATCTTAACCCTCAACCATTGTCATGTGAATACCAATGATGATCTTAACCCTCAACCATTGTCATGTGAATACCAATGATGATCTTAACCCTCAACCATTGTCATGTGAATACCAATGATGATCTTAACCCTCAACCATGGTCATGTGAATACCAATGATGATCTTAACCCTCAACCATTGTCATGTGAATACCAATGATGATCTTAACCCTCAACCATTGTCATGTGAATACCAATGATGATCTTAACCCTCAACCATTGTCATGTGAATACCAATGATGATCCCAACCCGCAACCATGGTCATGTGAATACCAATGATGATCTTAACCCTCAACCATTGTCATGTGAATACCAATGATGATCTTAACCCTCAACCATTGTCATGTGAATACCAATGATGATCTTAACCCTCAACCATTGTCATGTGAATACCAATGATGATCTTAACCCTCAACCATTGTCATGTGAATACCAATGATGATCCCAACCCGCAACCATGGTCATGTGAATACCAATGATGATCCCAACCCGCAACCATGGTCATGTGAATACCAATGATGATCCCAACCCGCAACCATGGTCATGTGAATACCAATGATGATCCCAACCCGCAACCATTGTCATGTGAATACCAATGATGATCTTAACCCTCAACCATTGTCATGTGAATACCAATGATGATCCCAACCCGCAACCATTGTCATGTGAATACCAATGATGATCCCAACCCGCAACCATGGTCATGTGAATACCAATGATGATCCCAACCCGCAACCATGGTCATGTGAATACCAATGATGATCCCAACCCGCAACCATTGTCATGTGAATACCAATGATGATCCCAACCCGCAACCATTGTCATGTGAATACCAATGATGATCCCAACCTGCAACCATTGTCATGTGAATACCAATGATGATCCCAACCCGCAACCATTGTCATGTGAATACCAATGATGATCCCAACCCGCAACCATTGTCGTATGAACACGACGCTAACCCTAACCCGCAACTATCGTCATGGCGAATACGAACGCTTATCCTACCTAACCTGCAACCATTAGCACGTAAATCCTATGCTAACCCTAACCTGCAACCATTAACACGTGAATCCTATGCTAACCCTAACCTGCAACCATTAGCACGTAAATCCTATGCTAACCCTAACCTGCAACCATTAGCACGTAAATCCTGTGCTAACTCTAACCTGCAACCATTAACATGATGTGAGCGTGAAGTTTTCCTAAGAGGAATTGATCGCACTTAGACAGTTCCACATGCGCTCTACCTGACTCTGCCATCAATCATCTGGCAGATCCCTTAAGCCTGCGCAAAAGTCTGTGCGCTGGCAAGGTCTTGCAATACGGAGACGGGGTGAAGGTACCTATGGAACACTAAGCTGACGCCACCAGAACGATAAAAGCATTAACAATGGGCCACGATCAGGCTACCCAACTCTGCCATCAATCATCTGGCAGATCCCTTAAGCCTGCGCAAAAGTCTGTGCGCTGGCAAGGTCTTGCAATACGGAGAGGGGGGTGAAGGTACCTATGGAACACTAAGCTGACGCCACCAGAACGATAAAAGCATTAACAATGGGCCACGATCAGGCTACCCAACTCTGCCATCAATCATCTGGCAGATCCCTTAAGCCTGCGCAAAAGTCTGTGCGCTGGCAAGGTCTTGCAATACGGAGAGGGGGTGAAGGTACCTATGGAACAGTAAGCTGACGCCACCAGAACGATAAAAGCATTAACAATGGACAACGATCAGGCTACCAAACTCTGCCATCAATCATCTGGCAGATCCCTTAAGCCTGCGCAAAAGTCTGTGCGCTGGCAAGGTCTTGCAATACGGAGAGGGGGGTGAAGGTACCTATGGAACAGTAAGCTGACGCCACCAGAACGATAAAAGCATTAACAATGGACAACGGTCAGGCTACCAAACTCTGCCATCAATCATCTGGCAGATCCCTTAAGCCTGCGCAAAAGTCTGTGCGCTGGCAAGGTCTTGCAATACGGAGAGGGGGGTGAAGGTACCTATGGAACAGTAAGCTGACGCCACCAGAACGATAAAAGCATTAACAATGGACAACGGTCAGGCCAGTTTTGAATGTTGCGGGTTGGATTTGAACTCCAGATACCAGATCTCAAGTCCATGGCTCTATTCTAACCACTTGACTCCCATATCCTATCCACCAACCGCAAAAAAAACAAAAAAACTTAACCGTTTGACTCCCTCACCCTGTCCACCAGCTTCCTGCGGGAAGATGGTGGATAGGGTGAGGGAATCAAAGGGTTAAGTTTTTGACTCGTTGGCATGGTTGACAGTGCAGGATGCTGATGCACAGGGTTCGGGAATCAAAGGGTTAAATGAACCAACCAGCATCTGACGCTGATCCTAACCACTGGTACATGAATCTGACGTTCCATTTG
>JAPXFY010001407.1:0-2500 GCA_030674185.1 Monoplex corrugatus | reverse complement strand
ACGTCCAAACTCTCTTCATGTGTATATACAGGAGGGGGGGGGGGGGGTGCAAAAGTACGTATACAGTTATGAAAAAAGAAAACACGTACAATACTCATTGCATTTATTATACAAAAAAATGAATATCGCGTATACATGTACTAACAAGCACAGCCTTAATCCCTCAGATACTCTAACTGCTTGCCGTCGGTATTCACTCACTCCTCTAATCGAGAGCGGAATTAAGCATTATAATAATGATGTGATACTTATTGTATACCTACTTTTGCATCCTCCTGTATATCACATGCAGAACATCAAGTACGCACGTTAAAGATTCATCCTGCAACTTACGTTAGTATCCCATAGCTTAACCCTTTTGACTCCCTCAGCCTGTCCACTAGCATCGTGCTTTGTCAGCCATGACAGCAAAAGCAGAAATATAACCCTTTTGGTCCCCTCACCCTATCCACCAACTTCCCGCGGGAAGCTGGTCGATAGAGTGTGGGAATCAAAGGGTTATGTTTTTGCAGTTGGTGGATAGGGTGCGGGAGTCAAAAGATTAGTTAGGAAACATGAAAAACAGCCAACATTCACACCCACCCGCCAAGAGCTGTGAGTACACACAGACTATGCTGCAACAATATCATCATCATCATCAGGTGCCCTGCCGCATGGCGTTGGCGACCATGGACTTCCATCTGTCTCTATCTCTCGTTGCCCCTAGCATCTCCCCCACCCTCCTCATCCCCAGCCACTCTGCAAGTCCGTCCAGCATTCTCTCCCTGGGTCTACCTGGTGCTCTCTTTCCCTCCAGTTTTCCCGTTGTGACCAGGTGCTCCAAATCTCCCTTCCTCATAAAATGGCCTATAGATGTTGCCTGTCTTTTCCTAATCTTCCTTATGAGTGATCTACTTGTGTCTGCCTCATATGTCTGCAGCAACATATTCCCTGCATATTTTGGGCAAAAAACCGTGTATACACGGATCACAAAAACAAAAACCAACCAACCAACCAACCAACCAATGCAGGCCCCAGTAACTCAGTTGGTATGAGCATCGGATTCACATGCTATTGGTTGTGGGTTCGAATCCCAGGGTGCGCGGTATTAAAACTGGCCTTCTCGCCGTCCCATCTTAACATCATTGTTGTTCTGGTGGTGTCGGTATAGAATTAGTTAGAAAGGTCCCAGTTCCCCCACGTCCCTGGGGTGGTTATCCCCGTCGGCCATATCACCTGATGTGGGTGTCGACGTAAAAACTGAACCAAACTAACCAACCAAATCCAAAACAAGTGTGACTGCCCGCGTTCAAGCAAACAGGAACCAGAAAAATAACACGAAAGAAGAATAAGAACGCGTATTTTAGAATACAAAAAGACAAGACAGGCGCAAATTTTCGGCCAGTGTCAAGCGTAAGATTACAAACAAACACCAGATACAAAAATTAGGAGAATTCTCCTAATTTTTTTGTTCCTTTTCTCACACTGGACCGAGCAGCAGGGAAGTTTTAGTCTTTTTCTCCTAATTAGTGTATCTGGTGTTTGTTTGTTTGTTTGTAATCTTATGCTTGACAAAGGCGGCCGAAAATTTGCGCCTGTCTTGTCTTGTTGTATGTATTAAATACGCGTTCTTATTCAACCAACCAAAGACAGAAAGCTAAAAGAACCAACACTGGGCTGAGACTGACCGTATATACATACAACTCTAGCAGTGCACAATTCTGTCAGTAAAGGTTGTTAGATTCCTTCGGATACCATGGGCAGCTCAGGAAAACTACTACGTATGATGCAATTCAATTTCCTTCCTGGATTTTGTAGCCTAGGTGACCACAAAAGTCATATAGGGTTAACACCACTTTAAAAACAACTCGAGTCTTTGCATGACGCAAGCAGAAGAAAATAGGGCTCGGATTTCCTGTAGTTCCGAGGCAGTTAGTTGTTGTTGTTGATGCCGCTCGCCGCACTCTTTCACCGTAGCACGTGCCGACAGCATGAAGTCCGCGCTGTATTTCATCAGCTTGGCTTGTTGATGAACTGGTGTGTGTCTGTGTGTGTGCGGTGTGTGTGTGTGCGTGCATGTGTGTGTGTGTGTGTGGTGTGTGTGTGCGTGTTTACTAGTGTGTGTGTGTGTATGTGTGTGCTTCTTTGTGTGTGCGTGTGTGTGTGTGTGTGTGTGTGTGTTTGCGCACGTTCTTGCTTACTAGCTTGTGTGTGTGTGTGTGCGTGTGTGTGTGTGTGCGCGTGCTTGCTTACTAGCTTGTGTGTGCGTGTGTGTGTGTGCGCATGCTTGCTTACTAGCTTGTGTGTGTGTTCGTGTGTGCATGCTTACTTCCGTGCGTGTGTGTGTGTGTGTGTGTGTGTGTGCGCGCGCGCACACTCGTGCTTACTAGCTGAAAAATAACAAATAAATCTGTTTTCATTACTTTGACAATTTACTTTTGTCCTCGAAACACGTCAGGTTCAATCTGAAGCTTCTTCAAGGTCACAGTGACCTTAAACATATATCTGTATTTTCTTACCA
>JAPXFY010001406.1:35000-36710 GCA_030674185.1 Monoplex corrugatus | reverse complement strand
TTATTAATTTCATGTTGATAGAGCTTTTTAATGTATTTTTATTTCTCTCAAGGAAGTCTTCCTTTTTAACGAAACATTCATCCAGATCGCTATATCATCAGCCTACTGAGCAACGTTTACATTGTTTGAGACTTGAGTTGGTAGGTCATAGATCAAAATATTAAATAATAGAGGAGATATTACGGAACCCTGAGGAATTCCCATGTTTACAGTCGTTTTTCAGAGTATGTATTACCTATTTTAGCAACTATACTTCGGTCATTTATAAATGTTTTGATAAAATTATAAAGATTACCGTTGAGACCAATATGTTTAAATTTTAAACAAAAGTTTCGCATGCCAGACTTGATCGTATGCTTTTTTAAGATCAAAGAAGGTTGCTAAGACATTTTTCCTTTTAGCAAACTGATTTTTTATTTGAGTTGTTAACTTAACTAAATGGTCTGATGTTGATCTACCTTTTCGAAAACCAGATTGATTGATAGGTATTATATTATTTTTCTCACAAAAGTAACTCAGTCTATTCACTATAATTTTTTCCATTAGTTTTGAAACATGGGATGTAAGCGAGATAGGTCTGTAAACCTGGATCTGAAAGGGGTTTATTAGGTTTTGGTATTGGTAACACAATCGAAGTCTTCCAAATGTCAGGTTAAGCTACCACTTTCCCAGCATTTTAGTATGATATTGTGTAAGTATTCAATCCATTTCTCTGGTAAATGATTTAAAAGGGTATATGAAACGCCATCCAGTCCTACAGCCGATTTTTTGTTGTTCAACTGAGAGAGGGCATCTTTAAGTTCTTTTAATGTAATTTTTGAATTTATGTACATGTGATTATCAGGGGCAGGGATCTGAGTATGCGACGGACTCTTCAATTTTCGTCTTTCCTCCCTTAATGGAGCAGACAAAGCTACTGGAATTACTTGTTCTTGAAAAGAACTGTACAAATTCTTCAGCTTTCTCAGATGACGAAGGAAAGTCTTTTATCTTTAATCTTAAGAGGAAATTGTGGTAAATTAAAACCATTTTTCATTTCTTTGACCTTATTCCAAATTTTAGGAAGATCTTTAGGCCCGGAAATTTGTTCAGAGCAAAAAATCTGACCAATAGCGCTTTTTGGCTTGGACTATAACTTTGTTTGAGTGAATCTTAGCCATTTTCATATTGTAATGGTCTTCTGGAGTATTTAGTTTTTAAATAGAGTTTTATACATTTTCTTTTTTTCATTCTTTGCTTCTTCAACTAATTGATTCCACCAACTATTTCCAACATGAGTACTTTGTTTACATTTTTCCTTTTTGGAATGAATTGTTTGCTGCCTCATGTAGCGCATCGGTGAAATGGGAATACATATCATTAACATTGGCGCATTCATTAAACGTGCAATTTTTCCCATTAAAATCTTCCGATATTTTTACCAGTTAGCACGTTTGTACATTATCGAGGGTATAACGTCGTCTTGTTCTGGTGTGTTATCAAAACGGTTCATTTATAACTGTAACAATTGGCAGGTGATCACTTCCGAGGGAGTCAAGATGTAACATCCCACATGCTATTAATGACAAGGTCAGGTGATAACAAAGTTGGTCAATGGCAGAAACCTTATGTTGAGGATTATCCGGAATTCTAGTTGTTCTACCGTCATTTAACAAGACTAATCCGGAGTCAATGACATTTTCTACAAAACGATTATTATGATACATAGTG
>JAPXFY010001406.1:20000-25000 GCA_030674185.1 Monoplex corrugatus | reverse complement strand
AGAGTGCCATATTCATAAAGCAGGGTGTGTACATGTAGGTTCATCCCTTGGGCAGCCCATAGTTTTTCCAAGACTATGACAGACTGTGCGGTCCATGTGCAGGTAAAGTGCTCATCATCATCATCATCAGGTGCCCTGCCGCATGGCGTTGGCGATCATGGACTTCCAACCATCTCTATCTCTTGTTGCCCCTAGCATCTCCCCCACCCTCATCATCCCCAGCCACTCTGCAAGTCTGTCCAGCATTATCTCACTGGGTCTACCCGGTGTTCTCTTTCCCTCCAGCTTTCCTGTTGTGACCAGGTGCTCCAAATCCCCCTTCCTCATAAAATGGCCTATACATGTTGCCTGTCTTTTCCTAATCTTCCTTATGAGTGATCTACTTGTGTCTGCCTCCATCAAGACTGTCTCGTTTGTTTTCTTTGCTGTCCATGGAACTCTAAACATTCTTCTTAGAAACCACATCTCGGCTGCCTCAATCTTGTTCTGGCTCTGCTTGCTGACTGTCCACGTCTCGCATCCGTACAACAGTATTGGTTCTATATAACATTTAAGGACTCTCTTTCTGATGTTAATTGATAGGCATTTGTTGGTAAGAATGCTTGTCATCTTCTTGAATGCTGTTTTGGCTTGGCCGATTCTGCCGGCTATTTCCGATGTGCATCTGCCGTCTGATGAAATGACCGTTTTTTCTGATGTTAATTGATCATGCTATGATCATTTGAGTCTTCTCCATCACATGGCATCAGTGGCGTAAGTGCTTGTGGAATTTATTCCGAGCACTGAGATGTGATCTTGAGAAACTGAAACTAAAATACAAAGTCTCCGTCACCGTCACTTCTTCAATGGGTAGCTCTAACCTGCGGGGTTTTGTAGTCAAAGCTTTAACTTAGGACACCAGATATCCAGCTTCTCTAACCCTTTCAGGACTGGGGAAGGTAAAGCGCTAAAAGAGAGCATGTGGACAACGTCCTGATAAAGCTGGCTCTGGGATACCACCTCACTCCCCTCTGACCTTAGGATTATGAGATAACCTTTACTCTACTCTTTCTATTCACTTGTTTGCATAAAAACACACGCGCATACACACACACACACGCGCGCGCGTGAGCGTGCGTGCACACACACACGCACAGAGAGAGCGAGAGAGAGAGAGAGAGAGAGAGAGAGAGAGCGACAGACAGGCAGACAGATAGACAGACAGGCAGGCAGCAGGCAGAAAGAGAGAGAGAGACAGACTGAGAGAGAGAGAAAGAGAGAGAGAGAGAGAGAGAGAGAGAGAGAGAGAAACTGACTGACAAGAGAGAGAGAGAGAGAGAGAGAGAGAGCGAGGAGAGAGAGAGAGAGAGAGAGAGAGTGAGAAAGAGAGAGACAGAGAGTTTACCTTTCGTTTACATACAGCTTATTGTGTGTACAGCTGGTTGTCAAAGCCAAAAGAACTAAGGGACACCACTTCATAGCCACCCTACAACAATGCACAACTGTGACCTTTGTGTGAAACAAAACAAACTAAAACGAAAATAGAACAATGGGGGGGGGGGGGGGAGGAAGGTAAGATGGATGACGTCAGTCACCTGTTTCCACTTATCAAAGCAGGAACCACATGTGTGAGTAATCTATTAAGTGGTGTGAGTAATCTATTAAGTGATCGTAGAGTGCTCTCCCCAGACCACTAATGGTGTATGACATGTGAACACAAGGTTACCGCTTACACTGGACAACGTTGACGAAACACAGCAGTCAAACCAAACAAAGATCTTTACATCATGCTGACTGTTTCGCATAGATAGGGGAACAGGTAACTTGCTCTGTCACACCATAGACATGGACAGGGAGACAGGCAACTTGCTCTATCACACCACAGACATGGATAGGGAGACAGACTAGTTATGTCACACCATAGACATGGATAGGGAGACAGACAACTAGCTCTGTCACACCTAGACATGGACAGGGAGACAGGCAACTTGCTCTGTCACACCATAGACATGGACAGGGAGACAGGTAACTAGCTCTGTCACACCCTAGACATGGACAGGGAGACAGACAACTAGCTCTGTCACACCCTAGACATGGACAGGGAGACAGGCAACTTGCTCTGTCACACCCTAGACATGGACAGGGAGACAGACAACTAGCTCTGTCACACCCTAGACATGGACAGGGAGACAGGCAATTAGCTCTGTCACACCATAGACATGGACAGGGAGACAGGTAACTAGCTCTATCACACCCTAGACATGGACAGGGAGACAGGTAACTAGCTCTGTCACACTATAGACATGGACAGGGAGACAGGTAACTAGCTCTGTCACACCCTAGACATGGACAGGGAGACAGGCAACTTGCTCTATCACACCACAGACATGGATAGGGAGACAAGCAACTAGCTCTGTCACACCCTAGACATGGACAGGGAGACAGGCAACTTGCTCTATCACACCACAGACATGGATAGGGAGACAGACTAGTTATGTCACACCATAGACATGGATAGGGAGACAGGCAACTAGCTCTATCATACCACAGACATGGATAGGGAGACAGACAACTAGTTCTGTCACACCATAGACATGGATAGGGAGACAGGCAACTAGCTCTGTCACACCATAGACATGGACAGGGAGACAGGCAACTAGCTCTGTCACACCATAGATATGGATAGGGAGACAGACAACTTGCTCTGTCACACCATAGACATGGACAGGGAGACAGACAACTAGCTCTGTCACACCATAGACATGGACAGGGAGACAGGCAACTAACTCTGTCACACCATAGACATGGATAGGGAGACAGGCAACTAGCTCTGTCACACCATAGACATGGACAGGGAGACAGGCAACTAGCTCTATCACACCATAGACATGGATAATGAGACAGGTAACTAGCTCTGTCACACCATAGACATGGCCACGGAGGCAGGTAACTAGCTCTGTCACACCATAGACATGGACAGGGAGACAGGTAACTAGCTCTGTCACACCACAGACATGGATAATGAGACAGGCAACTAGCTCTGTCACACCATAGACATGGACAGGGAGACAGACAACTAGCTCTGTCACACCATAGACATGGATACGGAGACAGACAACTAGCTCTGTCACACCATAGACATGGATAGGGAGACAGGTAACTAGCTCTGTCACACCATAGACATGGATAGGGAGACAGGTAACTTGCTCTGTCACACCACAGACATGGATAGGGAGACAGACAACTAGCTCTGTCACACCACAGACATGGATAGGGAGACAAGTAACTAGCTCTGTCACACCATAGACATGGATAGGGAGACAGACAACTAGCTCTGTCACATCATAGACATAGATAGGGAGACAAGTAACTAGCTCTGTCACACCACACCACAGACATGGATAGGGAGACAGACAACTAGCTCTGTCACACCATAGACATGGATAGGGAGACAGACAACTAGCTCTGTCACACCCTAGACATGGACAGGGAGACAGACAACTAGCTCTGTCACACCACAGACATGGATAGGGAGACAGGCAACTAGCTCTGTCACACTACAGACATGGACAGGGAGACAGGCAACTAGCTCTATCACACCACAGACATGGATAGGGAGACAGACAACTAGCTCTGTCACACCATAGACATGGATAAGGAGACAGGCAACTAGCTCTATCACACCACAGACATGGATAGGGAGACAAGCAACTAGCTCTGTCACACTATAGACATGGATAGGGAGACAAGCAACTAGCTCTGTCACACCATAGACATGGATAGGGAGACAAGCAACTAGCTCTATCACACCACAGACATGGATAGGGAGACAGACAACTAGCTCTGTCACACCACAGACATGGATAGGGAGACAAGTAACTAGCTCTGTCACACAATAGACATGGATAGGGAGACAGACAACTAGCTCTGTCACACCATAGACATGGATAGGGAGACAGACAACTTGCTCTGTCACACTACAGACATGGATAGGGAGACAGGCAACTAGCTCTGTCACACCATAGACATGGATAGGGAGACAGACAACTAGCTCTGTCACACCATAGACATGGATAGGGAGACAGGCATCTAGCTCTGTCACACCATAGACATGGATAGGGAGACAGGCAACTAGAGCTGTCACACCATAGACATGGATAGAGAGGCAACTAGCTCTGTCACACCACAGACATGGATAGGGAGACAGGCGACCAGCTCTGTCACACTATGTAGCTCTGTCACACCATAGACATGGGTAAGGAGACAGGCAACTAGCCCTGTCACACTGTGTGACATGATCATAGACATGGAAAAAGAGACAGGTATATAGCTCCGTTGCATTATGTGATATGATCATAGACATGAATATAGCGAAAACAACAAGCTTTCGTCACACCATAGATATAGACAAGTGGACAGGTCACTAGCTCTGTCACACCATAGACAAAGATAGGAGACAGATAACTAATCCGTCAAACCACAGACATGAACAGGGAGACAAACGACTAGTTTAGTCACACTCTGTGATATGATCATAGATATGAATAGGGAGACAGACGACTAATCCGTCACACCATAAACATAGATAGGAGACAGATAACTGATCCGTCACACCATAAACATAGATAGGAGACATAACTAATCCGTCACACCATAAACATAGATAGGAGACAGATAACTAATCCGTCACACCATAGACATAGATAGGAGACATATAACTGATCCGTCACACCATAAACATAGATAGGAGACAGATAACTGATCCGTCACACCATAAACATAGATAGGACACATATAACTGATCCGTCACACCATAAACATAGATAGGAGACAGATAACTGATCCGTCACACCATAAACATAGATAGGAGACAGATAACTAATCCGTCACACCATAAACATAGATAGGAGACAGATAACTAATCCGTCACACCATAAACATAGATAGGAGACATATAACTAATCCGTCACACCATAAACATAGATAGGAGACAGATAACTGATCCGTCACACCATAAACAT
>JAPXFY010001406.1:0-12500 GCA_030674185.1 Monoplex corrugatus | reverse complement strand
TACAGTTTTGTACAATGTCAAGGATAATGTCATTCAACAGTGACAGTTTTGTACACATGTCAACAGGACAGTTTTGTACACATGTCAACAGGACAGTTTTGTACACATGTCAACAGGACAGTTTTGTACACATGTCAACAGGACAGTTTTGTACACATGTCAACAGGACAGTTTTGTACAATGTAAACATGTTAATGACAGGACAGTTTTGTACACATGTCAACAGGACAGTTTTGTACACTGTACGCATGTCAATGACATGTGAGTTTGTAGTGTACATATGTCAATGACATGTCAGTTTGTACAGTGTACATATGTCAATGATAAGTCAGTTTCTACAGTGTACATATGTCAATGACAGGTCATTTTTGTACAGTGTAACATGTTAATGACAGGTCACTGTGCACTGTACACATATGAATGACAGGTCACTGTACAGTGTACATGTGTCAATGACAGGTCAGTTTGTACAGTGTACATGTGTCAATGACAGGTCAGTTTGTACAGTGTACATATGTCAATGACAGGTCAGTTTGTACAGTGTACATGTGTCAATGACAGGTCAGTTTGTACAGTGTACATGTGTCAATGACAGGTCAGTTTGTACAGTGTAAACATGTCAATGACAGGTCAGTTTGTACAGTGTACATGTGTCAATGACAGGTCAGTTTGTACAGTGTAAACATGTCAATGACAGGTCAGTTTGTACAGTGTACATGTGTCAATGACAGGTCAGTTTGTACAGTGTACATGTGTCAATGACAGGTCACTGTACAGTGTACATGTGTCAATGACAGGTCAGTTTGTACAGTGTAAACATGTCAATGACAGGTCACTGCACAGTATACACATGTCAATGACAGGTCAGTTTGTACAGTGTGAACATGTCAATGACAGGTCACTGCACAGTATACACATGTCAATGACAGGTCAGTTTGTACAGTGTGAACGTGTCAATGACAGGTCACTGCACAGTATACACATGTCAATGACAGGTCAGTTTGTACAGTGTGAACATGTCAATGACAGGTCACTGTACAGTGTACATGTGTCAATGACAGGTCAGTTTGTACAGTGTGAACATGTCAATGACAGGTCACTGTACAGTATACACATGTCAATGACAGGTCAGTTTGTACAGTGTGAACATGTCAATGACAGGTCACTACACAGTATATACATGTCAATGACAGGTCACTGTACAGTGTGAACATGTCAATGACAGGTCACTGTACAGTATACACATGTCAATGACAGGTCACTGTACAGTATACACAT
Source organism: Monoplex corrugatus (assembly GCA_030674185.1). Lineage (NCBI taxonomy): Eukaryota > Metazoa > Mollusca > Gastropoda > Littorinimorpha > Ranellidae > Monoplex > Monoplex corrugatus. The sequence continues at coordinate 11,222 of JAPXFY010001406.1, read as the reverse complement.
GTCAATGACAGGTCACTGTACATTATACACATGTCAATGACAGGTCACTGTACAGTATACATATATCAATGACAGGTCACTGTACAGTATACACATGTCAATGACAGGTCACTGTACAGTATACACATGTCAATGACAGGTCACTGTACAGTATACATATTTCAATGACAGGTCACTGTACAGTATACATATGTCAATGACAAGTCACTGTACAGTATACATATATCAATGACAGGTCACTGTACAGTATACACATGTCAATGACAGGTCACTGTACAGTATACATATATCAATAACAGGTCACTGTACAGTATACATATTTCAATGATAGGTCACTGTACAGTATACATATTTCAATGACAGGTCACTGTACAGTATACACATGTCAATGACAGGTCACTGTACAGTATACACATGTCAATGACAGGTCACTGTACAGTATACACATGTCAATGAGAGGTCACTGTACAGTATACATATACAGTATACAGTATATGTATACATATTTCAATGACAGGTCACTGTACAGTATACATATTTCAATGACAGGTCACTGTACATTATACATATGTCAATGACAGGTCACTGTACAGTATACATATTTCAATGACAGGTCACTGTACAGTATACATATGTCAATGACAGGTCACTGTACAGTATACATATGTCAATGACAGGTCACTGTACAGTATACACATGTCAATGATAGGTCACTGTACAGTATACACATGTCAATGACAAGTCACTGTACAGTATACATATTTCAGTGACAGGTCACTGTACAGTATTCACATGTCAATGACAGGTCACTGTACAGTATACATATGTCAATGACATGTACAGTTTGTACAGTATACATATGTCAATGACATGTACAGTTTGTACAGTGTACATATGTAAATGACAGGTGAGGCTGTACACGTGGAGGTGGATGTCGTGCTCAACACTCTGGGGCCAGTTATCGAGAGGGAAATGGTATGTACGTGTGTTTGTGTGTGTGTGTGTGTGTGTGTGTGTGTGTGTGTGTGTGTGTGTGTGTGTGTGTGTGTGTGTGTTATTGTTTGTACGTATTATGCTTCTGCTTGCGTGCGCCTGTTTATGTTTTGTTTTTGTGGTTGTGTTTGTATGAGTGCGAGCATGTGTGTGTTTCTTTGTTGCAGTATGTTTGTGTGTGTATGTGTGTGTGTGTGTGTGTGTGTGTGTGTGTGTGTGTGTGAGAGAGAGAGAGAGAGAGAGAAAGAGAGACTAACAGACAGACAGACAGACAGAGAGACAGAGAGAGACAGAAAGAGAGAGATAGAGAGAAAGAGAAAGAGAGAGAGAGACAGAGAGACAGAGAGACAGAGAGAGAGACAGAGAGAGAGGCAGAGAGAGACAGAGAGAGACACACACAAAGAGAGACATCGAGAAGAGAGAGAGAGCAAGAGAGAAGACAGACAGACAGACAGACAGACAGACAGACAGACAGACAGACAGACAGACAGTGGATATGTGCATGTATGAATAAAATAAATCGATCCTGACAATAAACAATTTAGGATGATGATGATGATGATGATGGTGACAATGTAGAGGAGAAGGAGGAAGAGGAGGAGGTTGGTGGACAATGACATGTGTGTTCGTCTGTCTGTGTTTACACAGCAAATGAGCGCCAGTTTCTACCTCCGGCAGCAGTGGCGGGACCCTCGCCTGTCGTTCAGCAGCACTCTGTGGAATGAGACCATCCTGCTGAACCACCGGCGTGTGAACTCCATCTGGCTTCCTGACCTCTACTTCTCTCAGTCCAAGAACGAGCAGACTCACCACGTCACCCTGCCCAACATCATGCTCCGTCTGACCCCTGATGGCACCATCTTGTTCAGCCAAAGGTCAGGATGGTACCTGTGTCTGTTTGTGTGTCTGTTTGTGTGTCTGTTTGTGTGTCCGGTTGTTCGTTCGTTATTTCTTTTAACGTCTATTCACATATGTGCTTTTAGACGGGGAAAAAAAAAAAAAAAAAAAGGTGCGTAAGGAATGAATGAATCTATGTAATCATGAAGGCATTGTATCAATTAAGGTAACAATTAATGTAACATCAAACAAATTAACGAACAAAAGAAAAACAATCAGAACATTATATCAGTCAGGCTTCATCGGATTTCTCGGGGCTGTGTGAGAGTTACAGGTATAAAACAATTGGGCTGAATCAAAGGAAACGAACTACAGGACTGTGCAGTAAACGTCTAGCAATGTGTAAATACAGAGTGAAACCAGTATGTGTCCGTTTGTGTGTCAGTTTGTGTGTCAGTTTGTGTGTCTGTTTATGTGTCAGTTTGTGTGTCTGTTTGTGTGTCTGTTTGTGTGTCTGTTTGTGTGTCTGTTTGTGTGTCTGTTTATGTGTCCGTTAGTGTGTCAGTTTGTGTGTCAGTTTGTGTGTCTGTTTGTGTGTCTGTTTATGTGTCCGTTAGTGTGTCTGTTTGTGTGTGTGTTTGTGTGTCTGTTTTGTGTGTCTGTTTGTGTGTCTGTTTATGTGTCCGTTAGTGTGTCTGTTTGTGTGTCTGTTTGCGTGTCTGTTTGTGTGTCTGTTTGTGTGTCAGTTAGTGTGTCTGTTTGTGTGTCTGTTTGTGTGTCTGTTTGTGTGTCTGTTTATGTGTCCGTTAGTGTGTCTGTTTGTGTGTCAGTTAGTGTGTGTGTTTGTGTGTCAGTTTGTGTGTCTGTTTGTGTGTCTGTTTGTGTGTCTGGTTGTGTGTCTGTTTGTGTGTCTGTTTGTGTGTCTGTTTATGTGTCTGTTTATGTGTCAGTTTGTGTGTCTGTTTATGTGTCAGTTTGTGTGTCTGTTTGTGTGTCTGTTTTGTGTGTCTGTTTGTGTGTCTGTTTGTGTGTCTGTTTGTGTGTCTGTTTGTGTGTCTGTTTATGTGTCAGTTTGTGTGTCTGTTTGTTGTCGTTTGTGTGTCTGTTTGTGTGTCTGTTTGTTGTCTGTTTGTGTGTTTGTTTGTGTGTCTTTTGTGTCTGTTTGTGTGTCTGTTTGTGTGTCTGTTTGTGTGTCTGTTTGTGTGTCTGTTTGTGTGTCTGTTTGTGTGTCTGTTTGTGTGTCTGTTTGTGTGTCTGTTTGTGTGTTTGTTTGTGTGTCTGTTTGTGTGTCTGTTTGTGTGTCTGTTTGGTGTCTGTTTGTGTGTCTGTTTGTGTGTCTGTTTGTGTGTCTGTTTGTGTGTCTGTTTGTGTGTCTGTTTTGTGTCTGTGTCTGTGTTTGTGTGTCTGTTTGTGTGTCTGTTTGTGTGTCTGTTTGTGTGTGTCTGTTTGTGTGTTGTTTGTGTGTCTGTGTGTGTTGTTGTGTGTCTGTTTGTGTGTCTGTTGTGTGTCGTTTGTGTGTCTGTTTGTGTGTCTGTTTGTGTGTCGTTTGTGTGTCTGTTTGTGTGTCTGTTTGTGTGTCTGTTTGTGTGTCTGTTTGTGTGTCTGTTTCTGTGTTTGTTTGTGTGTCTGTTTGTTGTGTGTTTGTTTTGTTTGTGTGTTGTTTTGTGTGTCTGTTTGTTGTGTCTGTTCTGTGTTTGTTTGTGTGTCGTTTTGTGTTCTGTTTGTAGTTTGTTTGGTGTCTGTTTGTGTTCTGTTTGTGTGTGTTGTTCTGTGTTTGTTGTGTGTCTGTTTGTGTGTCTGTTTGTGTTTGTTTGGTGTCTGTTTGTGTGTGTGTTCTGTTTGTTTGTGTGTCTGTTTGTGTGTCTGTTTGTGTTTGTTTGTTGTTTGTTTGTGTGTGTTGTTTGTTGTTGTTGTTTGTTGTGTGTTTGTTTGTGTGTCTGTTTGTGTTGTTGTTTGTGTGTTGTTTTGTGTCGTTTGTGTGTCTGTTGTGTTTGTTGTGTGTCTGTTTGTGTGTCTGTTTTGTTGTTGTTTGTGTGTGTTTGTTTGTTGTCTGTTGGTGTCTGTTTTTCTGTTTGTGTTGTGTGTCTGTTTGTGTGTTGTTGTGTTTGTTTGTTTATGTGTGTGTGTTGTCTGTGTTTGTCGTGTGTTTTGTTTGTGTGTTTTGGTGTTTGTCTGTTGTGTTGTGTGTTGTTGTGTTGTTGTTTGTTGTTCTGTGTTTGTGTGTGGTTTTGTGTGTCGTTTTGTTTGTGTGTGTTTGGTGTTGTTGTTTGTGTGTGATGTTTGTTTGTTCTGTTGTGTGTCGTTTGTTGTTGTTTGTGTTGTTTGTGTGTGTGCTTTTGTGTGTCGTTTGTGTCTGTTTGTTGTGTGTGTTGTGTGTGTCTGTTTGGTGTGTCTGTGTGTTCTGTTGTGTGTGTTTTTTTGTGTCTGTGTTGTTTGTTTTGTGTGTGTGTTGTTGTGTTGTCTGTGGTGTTGTGTGTTGTGTGTTGTCTGTTGTTGTTGTGGTGTGTGGTGTCTGTTGTTGTGTTGTTTTGTGTGTCTGTTGTGTTGTTTGGTGTTGTGTTTGTTGTTTGTGTGTGTTCTGTTGTGTTGTTGTGTTGTTGTTGTGTGTTTGGTGTGTCCTGTTGTGGTGTGTCTGTGTGTGTTTGTGTGTGGTCGTTTGTGTCTTGTGTGTGTTGTTGTGTTTTGTGTGTCGTTTTCGTTTTGTTTGTTGTTTGTGTGTTCTGTTGTGTGTTTTGTGTGTGTCTGTTGTGTTTGTGTGTTCTGTTTGTGTGTGTCTGTGTGTGTGTTGGTTTGTTGTTGTTTGTGTTTTTTGTGTGTCTGTTGTGTGTTGGTGTTTGTTGTGTCGTTCTGTGTGTTGTTTGTGTGTGATTTGTGTGTTGTTTGTGTTTTGTTTTGTGTGTTGTGTTTTGTGTGTCTGTTTTGTTTTGTGTGTCTCTGTTGTTTTGTGTGTGTCGTGTGTTTTTGTGTGTCTTTTTGTGTTGTCTGTGTGTGTTTGTTGTGTGTCTGTGTTGTGTGTCTGTTGTCTGTTCTGTTGTTTGTGTGTCGTGTTTGTGTGTCTGTTTGTGTTTTGTGTGTTTTGTGTGTCTTTTGTGTGTCTGTTGTGTTTGTTGTGTGTTTTTGTGTGTCTGTTTGTGTGTCGTTGTTCTGTGTGTGTCTGTTTGTGTTTGTGTGTCTGTTGTGTTCTGGTGTCTGTGTTGTGTCTGTGTGTGTTTGTGTGTCTTTGTGTGTCTGTGTTGTTTTTGTTGGTGTGTCTGTGGTGTTGTTCTGTGTTTTGTGTTGTCTGTGTTCTGTTGTGTCTGTGTTGTGTTTGTTGTGTGTTCTGTTGTCTGTGTTGTGTGTTGTTTGTGTGTCTGTTGTGTTTGTGTGTGTGTCTTGTTGTTTGTGTGTTTTGTGTGTCTGTTTGTGGTGTGTTGTTTGTGTGTCTGTTGTTGTGTGTTTCTGTTGTTTGTGTGTTGTTTGTGTGTGTTTTGTGTTTTGGTTGTTGTGTGTGTCTTGTGTTGTGTCTGTTGTTTTTTGTTGTTTGTGTGTGTTGTTCTGTGTTTGTTGTTTCTGTTTGTGTGTTCTGTGTGTGTGTTTGTGTGTTTGTGTTGTTGTGTTTGTTTGTGTGTTTGTTGTTTTGTTCTGTTTGTGTGTTTCTTGTGTTTTGTTTTGTGTGTGTTTGGTGTTGTTGTGTGTTTTGTTGTTTTTGTGTTTTGTGTGTTGTTTTGTTTTTGTTTGTTCTGGTGTTTTGTGTTTGTTTGGGTTGTGTTGTGTGTGTTCTGTTGTGTTTGGTTTTGTTTGTGTGTGTTTGTGTGTCTGTTTGTGTTGTTGTTGTGTTCGTGTGTGTTTGTGTTTTTTTGTGTTGTTTGTGTGTGTTTGTGTGTGTGTGTTTATTGTGTGTCTGTTGTGTTGTTGTGTGTTGTTGTTTTTTGTGTTTGTTGTGTTTTTGTTGTCTGTTTTTTTGTTTTTGTCTTGTTTGTTTGTTTTTGTTGTGTGTTGTTTGTGTTTGTGGTGTTGTTTGTTGTTGTGGTGTTGTTTTGTGTTTGTGTGTTTTTTGTTGTTGTTCGTTGTTTGTTTGTGTCTGTTTTTGTTTTTTGTGTTTTTTTGTGTCTTTGTGTGTCTGTTTGTGTTGTGTTTGTTTGTTGTGTTTTGTGTTGTTGTTGTGTTGTGTTGTTTGTTGTGTGTTTGTGTGTGTTTGTTCGTTTGTGTTTGTGTTTTGTTTGTTTGTCTGTTTGTGCTGTGTGTTGTTGTTTTGTGTCGTGTGTTGTCTGTTGTTGTGTTGTGTCGTGTGTTGTGTTGTTGTTTCTGTGTTTTTTGGTCGTGTGTTGTGTTTTGGTTTTTGTTTTGTGTGTCTGTTTTTTTGTGGTGTTGTTTGTGTCGTTTGGTGTGTTTGTTTTGTGTGTTGTTGTGTGTTGTTGTTTGTGTTTTTTGTGTGGTCTTTGTGTCTGTTGTTTGTTGTTTTGTGTGTTGTGGTCTGGTTGTCGTTGTTGTTGTTTGTGTGTGTTTTGTGTGTTTTGTTTCTGTTTGTTTGTCTGTTGTGTCTTTGTGTGTTGTTTGTGTGTTTTGGTGTTGGTGTCTTTGTGTTGTTTTGTGTGTTTGTGTTCGTTTGTGTTTGTTGTGTTGTTGGTTTTGTGTGTTTTTGTGTGTCGTTTGTGTGTTGTTTTGTTGTTGTTGTGTTGTGTGTGTGTTTGTGTCTGTTTGTGTGTTGTGTTTTGGTGTGTTTGTGTGTTTGTTGTGTTGTTGTTGTTGTGTGTGTGTTCGTGTTGTTGTGTCTGTTTGTGTGTCTGTGTTGTTGTTCTGTTTGTGTGTTGTTTGTGTGTCTGTGTGTGTGTCGTTGTTTGTGTGTTGTTTGTGTGTGTTTGTTTGTTGTGTCTGTTTGTGTGTTTGTGTGCTGGTTGTTTGTGTTTTGTTGTTTGTGTGTGTTGTGTCTGTTTGTTTTGTGTTTGTGTGTCTGTTGTGTGTTGTTGTGTGTGTTGTGTGTTGTTGTGTGTGTTGTTTTGTGTTTGTGTTGTTTGTGTGTTGTTGTGTTGTTGTTTTGTGTGTGTTTGTGTGTGTGTTGTGTGTTCTGGTTGTGTGTCTGTTTGTTTTGTCTGTTTGTGGTTGTCTGTTTGTTGTCTGTGTGTGTGTTTTGTTGTTGTTTGTGTTTGTGTTGTGTGTGTTGTGGTGTTGTTGTGTGTGTTTGTGTGTGTTGTGTGTTGTTCTGTGTGTGTGTTTGTTGTCTGTTTTGTGTCAGTTTGTGTGTCCGTTTGTGTGTGGGTTTGTGTGTCTGTTGGTGTGTGGGTTTGTGTGTGGGTTTGTGTGTCGGTTTGTGTGTCAGTTTGTGTGTCCGTTTGTGTGACCGTTTGTGTGTCCGTTTGTGTGTCATTTTCTGTGTTAGTTTGTGTGTTGGTTTGTGTGTCAGTTTGTGTGTCGGTTTTGATGTCGACGACGATCACGACGATGATGATGATAGTGATGGTGGTGATGATGATGATGGTGCTGCGGGTGGCTACGATGGTGGATACGATGATGATGATGACGATTTTGATGATTATGATGATTATGGGGGTGGTGGTGGTGCTGCTGATGACGATGATAATGATGATGATGGTGACGGAGATGAAGAAGAAGATGATGATGACGGGTATAATAATAATAATAATAAAGGCAATTTATATAGCGCTTTCCAGAGCACAAAGCGCTTCACATAAAATCAGTATATAACTAAATACAAATAGATACACCAACATAAAATTTAAACATACCGCTGCTAACACTATATAACATAAAACATAAAATTTACGTTCAACAAGACATATTAACATAGTAAATTCAAATATTACTAAAAATAGTGACAATCATACAAAAATATTTTCTCTCTCTTTCTCTTCACACACACACACACACACACACACACACACACACACACACACACACACACACACACACACACACACACAGAGACCAAAACACACTCCCTCTCTCAACCACTCAGTTTCTCTACTATCAAATTCTATCACGCTTACACATACTCTTACTCATACTCTCACTCTCTTGCCCCACCCCAACCACACTCTCGCTCTCTACCGTGCTCCCGATATTCCTTGCTCACTCTCTCTCTCTCCCGCACAGCCTCTCTCTCTCTCTCTTTTCCTCTCTCCCTCTCTCTCCCTCTCTCTTGCTCGCATAAACATGCTTCACACACACACACACACACACACACACACACACACACACACACACACACACACACACACACACACACACACACACACACACAACACACACAAACACACACACACACACACATATATGTAGGAACGATGATCAGGGCTGAGAGAGAAGAGAAAGAGAAGATCAATGAAAGTATTGAGTGAAAAGATAGGTCTTCAGACTAGACTTGAGAGAAGGAAGACATTGCTTATGGCGAATATGATAGGGAAGGGAGTTCCAGGTCATGGCAGCAGAGTGGGAGAAAGCTCTCTGACCATGCAGTTTCCGGTTGAAACGGGGAACACAGAAAGTTCTTGTGTCGGTAGAGGATCGGAGAGTTCTGGATGGTACATACACTTGAAGAAGTTCAGACAGATAAGAGGGAGCGGAGCAAGTAAGAATTTTGTAACAGAGACAGCAACATTTGTATTTGATTCTTTGTTCAACTGGAAGCCAATGCAACTTTTTCAGAAGAGGAGAACATGACTGGGATCTAGGGGCTTTACAAACAAGCCTAGCTGCTGAATTCTGAACACGTTGGAGAGGTTGAATGACAACTGAAGGGCAGCCGATTAGAATAGAATTACAGTAGTCCAAGCGTGAAAGAATATAAGAGGAAATAAGAGTTTTAGTGGCTTCCTCAGTAAGAAAGGGGCGGATAGAAGCAATACGTCTTAGTTCCATATAAGAAAGCTGGCATATCTTAGTGACATGTTTTTGCATAGAAAGATCATGATCTAAAAGAACTCCTAAATCCCGGACACAGTCAGAAAATTCAATGGAACTAGAACCTATAGGGAGAGAAGAAGAAAGTGTGTTGATATCATGATGTGAGAAACGTATAGCCTCCGTCTTGTCACAGTTAAGTTTCAGTTTATTTGATGACATCCAGAGATCAATGTCAGAGGTACAGTTTTGGAGAGAAGAAATTGCATCAGGATAGTCATCAACAGAAGCTGAATGAAGGAGCTGAGTGTCATCCGCAAACATTTCATGCGAAATGGAATGGCTGCGGATGACATCAGAAAGAGGGGTAGTATACAGAATGAATAAAACAGGACCGAGCACGGAGCCCTGAGGCACACCAAAATCGAGGGAGGTTTCATTTGAACGGTGACTATCCACTAGCACAAACTGTTTCCTGTCTGAAAGATAAGAGTGAAAGCAATTAAGAGCTAAGTCTCTAATACCAAATGTATGTTCCAAACGGGAGAGAAGAATTTCATGGTCTATGGTGTCGAAAGCAGCTGAAAGATCTAACAAGAGGAGGACAGAAATTTTATTTTTATCTAACGAATTGAGAATATCATTAAGGATACGAAGGATGGCAGTCTCTGTGCTGTGCTCTGGACGATATGCTGACTGATGGGGAGATAGAAGGTTGTTGGCAGTCAAATGAGCTGAAAGCTGGTGGAGGACAATTTTCTCGAGAATTTTGGACAGAAAGGGGAGGTTGGAAATGGGGCGGTAATTTTTCAACACGTTGGGGTCAAGGGAAGACTTTTTCAGGAGAGGCTTAACAAGAGCAGTCTTAAAATCAGAGGGAACAGAAGCTGAAGATAGTGATTCATTAAGAATGCGAGTGATAGTGGGGAGAAGGGTGTCGAGGTGGTCATAGAGAAGAGGGGTGGGGATGGGGTCGAGAATACAAGAGACTTTGGGGGACTCAGTAATCAGCCTCCGTACAAATGATTCAGAAACAGGAGTAAACTGACAGTGGTGTACCTTTATAAATAACGGACTGGTCAGTTGTGTCAGAGGATGACAGAAACCCATCACGGATGGTCAGAATTTTCTGGGTAAAAAAGTCGGAAAACAATTTTGGTAACTGAGATAATTCATGTGTGGACGGCAGAGTAACATCGGAAACCTTTCCCAGCATGCCTGTGACAGTTCTAAAAAGATCTTTGCATGATACTGCTGAAACAACTTTAGAAGAATAGAATTTAGTTTTAGCATCATGGACGAGATCGACAATTTTCTGTTTTGCGGTTTCATAAATCTGCTTATGTACCGTCAGGCGAGACGATGCCCAGCGACGCTCAGCTTTACGGCGCTCACGCTTAAGTTGCAAAAGATCATGTGCCACGGAGCTGTACCACGGGGCAGAGCGACGTCGCTGCACCCTGTGCTGACGTAAGGGCGCGTGCTTATCCAAAACTGTTCGCAAACCGAGACTGAGATCAGAAAGAGAAACATCATGAGTAATGACACTTTTTAAATCTTGAGAAAATGCTGCCTGATCTGTCTGGCGAATGGCACGAATATATTTGAATTGGGGTGTTGATTTTTGTTTTAGAACACTAAGATGACAGACAATACAAATATGGTCAGACATAAGATAATTACTACACTTTGCAGATTGTAAAAGATTATCATTGTCACGAAAAATTACAAGGTCTAAAATATGACCACTGCTAGGAAAAGTAGGTTCGTTAACAGCTTGAGACAGACTAAACATTTGCAAGAGTTCCCGAAACTGTCTTGTTCTGGAGTCATGCTGATCTTGATAATGGATATTAAAGTCACCAACAATCAAAAGATTACTCTCACACGTGATGGAATAGTCAAGAAAGTCTGGGAGCTCATCGAAAAACATAGTGTGGGTCAGTTTATTTCTTTGACTGGGGGGAGGACGGTAGACACAAAGCAATCGAAGTTGCTGGCGTTGCACAGTCAACATTAATTCAGCAACCTCAAACGAGGTGTGGGTGAAGGAGAACGAGGTGTTGACAGAGGTGTGAGATGCAAGACAATCTTTCATGATGACGGCAATGCCGCCACCACCTTTAATCAAGCCAGTCAGCTGACGGGGAAAAGAAAACAGTTTATATCCCGGTGGTGTCAAGTCCGCCATCTTGCTCTCATCGCCGGACTCTTTAAGCCAGGTCTCGGTGAGGACCATAATGTCGACATCGTGATCTGTCAGAAAGTCTACGATCGCCGTACGCTTCCGGGCTACGCCCACAGACTTGGCGTTGAACAGGCACACACAGAGCTGGTTTAGTAAATCGGAGCTCTGTAAGGGAACCTTGATCAAGTTATGCAGGTTGGCTCGGGAGGGGCGGGCTGTGGAGCAGATAGACACATTGGGGAAGGGTGAAAGGATGGAAGAGCTGCATGGTTCAAAGCCTGATACAAAGAGGGACTGATGGGAAGGTTGTTGACTGGCAATCACTGGTATCTGCCGCAGTTTTCTACTGCCGCCACGGCAAGAACGG
>JAPXFY010001405.1:15000-36717 GCA_030674185.1 Monoplex corrugatus | reverse complement strand
GAACAACAATCGTTAGTAGGATTATTACGGTTAGGAAAAAAAATTCAACACATGTGTTGGTGTACGCAATAGACACCAGTGTAGTTCTCAGAAGCGTAAGAAAAAACACATGGAGACAAAAATGATATGGTGCCGTATAATAATAATAATAATAATTATAATATTTATATGGCGCAAAATCTTGATAAAATCAAATCTAAGCGCTGAAACACACATACACGCACGCACGCACACACACGCACGCACGCACGCACGCACACACACGCACTCACGCACACACACACACACACACACACACACACACACACACACACACACACACACACACACACACACACACGCACACACGGCTATAAATGGGGAGAAAGAATAAAAGCAATGGAAAATTATAGAGAGCATATTATATACAATTATATATTGCAATGTGATTCCCCTCCGAGTGGAGACAGGCTGCAGAGGGGATTGAGTGAGGTCAGGATTTTATGCAGAGGAGAAAAGGTGAGTTTTGAGAGCGGACTTGAAGGAGACAAAAGTAGGTTGCTGACGGACCGAGAGAGGAAGTTTGTTCCAGGAGAGCGGACCAGAAACAGAGAAGGATCGTGGACCATAGGTATTGAGCTTAGTGCGTGGAAAGCGAAAAGTCAGAGGATCGGAGGCAGAGCGGAGGGTACGTGAGGGAACATAGATCTCAAGTAGGCTTGACAGGTAATCGGGGGCTGCGTTATTGAGGCTTTTGTAGCACATGGTGTCTAGTTTGTACTGTATGCGCTTTGATACAGGGAGCCAGTGAAGTTGTGCCAGGAGAGGAGATATGTGGTCAGCTTTTTTCTTTTTGAGTACAAGGCGTGCAGCATTGTTTTGAATGCGCTGTAGGATGTGAGTGGTGGAGGCAGGAAGACCGGACAGGAGTGAATTGCAATAGTCAATGCGAGACATTATGAAGGAGAGAACGAGTTTTGCAGTTGTTTCCACAGAGAGATACTTCCTGATCAGCCTTATACGATGGAGGTGATAGTAGCAAGATCTGGCAGTTTGAGAAACAAAGTTGTTCATGGAGAGGGTAGAGTCAATGCAGACACCAAGGTTTTTAGCTGAATCAGAAATTGGGACTGATGTGTTACATAATGGGAGAGAAAGAGGAGGCAGCTGAGAAAGTTTCTGACGGGTGCCAATGAGGATAGCTTCTGTCTTGTCATCATTTAGCTGAAGTTTGTTGTATGTCATCCAATTTTTAATGTCCGAGCAACACTCAGTGGTGCGAGTCAGGAGGCGCTGTATATTGTCAGGTGAGTCACTGTCTTGAAGTTGGGTGTCATCAGCATAGAAGTGGTGTTTTATAGAGTGGGAGTTGATGATGGTGGACAGGGGAGAGGTGTAAAGAGTGAAAAGAACAGGGCCAAGGACAGATCCTTGTGGAACACCACAGGTCAGGTATGCAGGTTGAGAGTAAGTGCCATTGATGAGAACAGTTTGTTTTCTGTTTGATAGATATGAAGTGAACCAGGAGAGAGCAATGTCAGAGATGCCAAAAGTAAGATGAAGTCTAGAAAGGAGAATACCATGATGAATGGTATCAAAGGCTGCAGACAGATCAAAGAGTGTGAGGAGAGAGACTTTGCTAGTATCAGTTGCAAGGAGGACAGAAGAAAGCCTTGTTGCTACACACTGCAGGCATGGAGGTTCAAGACATCTTTGACACAATTCCAGATTCTGCTGCTATGGATTATGCTGAAAGTCTTGCAGCTCTCAATCGGACTTTTGCTCCTCAACTCAATCAGTCCTTTGAGAGGCACAAGTTCAGGTCATTGAACCAAGAAGATGGAGAAACTGTTGACCAGTACATCACAAGGTTACGCAAACAGGCGAAACATTGTGGGTTTGGGGCAACACTTGACGAAAATCTTCGCGACCAAAGTGTGTTTGGATGCAGAAGTACACGACTGCGAATCACTTTGCTTGAGAAAAGGGACTTGACTCTTGCAAATTTAGCAGAAACAGCAAGATCGCACGAAACGGCACAACATCAGGCTAAAGAGATGTCAAACACTAACAGCAAATCAGAAGAACCTGTTGCACATGCATTTGGACGGACACAGCCACGGTTCGGTACCTCACAAAAGCAGAAAGATTCAGGTCCTAAACAGTCTTACTGTGCATGTTATCGATGCGGACTCCCTACACACATGGCAAAGGATCCAAAATGCCCAGCGAATGGAACAAAAGTGCAAACTTTGTCACCTTGAGGGACACTTTGCGCGATGCTGCAAAACGAAGAAGAAACAGGCGAAAACAGGCAAGCTTCATACCGTTACTGAAGATGCAGAAACAAGAGATACTGATAGTGATGATTCAGCTTTTGTTATCCGAGCTCAAGCTAGCCCAAGATCATCCTTGAACACTGTCACTGTGAAGTGTGGAGGCATTGATGTGGACTTTACCATTGACTCCGGTGCTACATGCAACATCATAGGCTTGGATCTCTGGAAACAGTTGAAGAAAAAGGATGTCAGCTACAGCTCAAAAGAAACAACACAAAAACTGTATGTCTATGGGTCCGACACACCGTTGCGATTGAAAGGGAAATTCAGAACAGAACTGTCTGTTGCTGAAAGAAAGATCACCACTGACATTCTGGGCCTTGATGGAGAGGGTGACCCGCTCCTTGGACTAGAAGCCGCGACGGCACTTGATCTCCTTAGAGTGGGTCTACCTGAAGAAACCGTGCGTAGTATCAAGACAGACTACACGACAACACATCCACAGCTCTTTCAGGGACTTGTCAAACTGAAAGGACATCAAGTTCATCTACATGTTCGTGACAACATCCAACCTGTGGCACAACCACCCAGGCGAATTCCATTCAGCTTGAGGACCAAGGTGGAGGATAAAATTGCGGAGTTAGAAGCTACAGAAATCATCGAGAAAGTGGATGGTCCCACTCCTTGGGTGAGCCCAATAGTGGTAGCACCGAAACCAAACGGAGATATTCGCCTGTGTGTATACATGAGACGTGCAAACGAAGCAGTGGAACGACAACGGTATCCAATGCCGACAGTAGAAGAAACTTTGTTGGAGATGAACGGCAGTACTGTCTTCACAAAGCTTGACCTAAAGTGGGGATTCCACCAACTGGAAATGGACGAGGAATCGTGTGTTATCACAACCTTTACAACTCATACCGGTCTTTACCGATACCGTCGTCTCATGTTCGGGATAAGCTCTGCTCCAGAAGTGTACCAGTACACAATCCAACAAATTCTTCAAGACTGTCCTGGAGCTAGAAACATGACAGATGATATCATCATCCATAGAAAAGATGCTGCTGAGCATGATGCACGCTTGAACAAAGTACTCCAGAAACAAGAGGATAGTGGTCTGACTCTGAACGTGGCCAAATGCAAGTTTGGGATGAACAGACTGGAGTTCATGGGGTTTGTCTTGAACAAGGAAGGTATCAGCCCAGCGCCTTCGAAAGTTGAAGACTTGAAGAACGCAAGAAGACAGAGAAACTGCTGCTGAAGTGAGAAGCTTCCTTGGTCTGGTGAACTTCAATGCTAAATTCATCAGAAACATGGCGAGCAAAGCTGAACCGCTGCGAAAACTAACAAGGAAAAATGCTCTGTTCCTGTGGGGAAAAGAGCAAGAAGAAGTTTTCCTGACTTTGAAAGACGATCTCGCAAGTGCAGCTATTTTGGCTTATTTTGATCAGAATGCAACATACTCGTGTTGTTGCTGACGCTGGACCAGTGGCTCTTGGTGCAGTCCTAATTCAATGTCAGAACGGACAAGATCGGGTCATCAGTTATGCCAGCAGAAGCCTGTCCGATGTGGAACGCAGATACTCACAGACAGAGAAAGAAGCTCTCAGTTTGGTGTGGGCCTGCGAGAAATTCCACCAGTACCTGTGCGGCATTGACTTTGAACTTGTCACAGATCACCGACCTCTGGAATTCATCTACTCACCTCGATCAAAGCCATCAGCAAGAGTGGAGCGGTGGGTACTCCGACTTCAAAACTACAACTTCAATGTCAAATATGAGCCTGGACATACCAACATCGCCGATCCTCTGTCACGATTAGTCAGAAGTAACCAACGGCAAATTCACAGTCAAGCTGAAGATTACGTCTCATTCGTCACCAAGGAAGCAACAACGACATCTGCTGTGTCATTAGATGAGATAGACTGCATCGAAAGAAGACCCAGACATTTCAACTGTGAGACATTGTGTTTTGATTGGAAATTGGAAACATTATCCTGTTACAGCATACAAATCCGTGAGGAACGAACTGACACGTCTTGGCAATACACTCACCAGAGGCACCCGACTTGTGATTCCAGAGAAACTCAGAAAACATGTTCTGGAATTGGCACACGAAGGACATCAAGGCATTGTCAAAACAAAACAACGACTACGCTCAAATGTATGGTGGCCTGGCATTGATGCTGCTGCAGAGAAGGTATGCCGAACATGCCATGACTGTCAGATCGTCAGCCAACCATCTGCTCCAGAACCGATGAATAGGACAAAAATTTCCAGAAGCTCCATGGAAGATCTAGCAATAGACCTGCTGGGACTTCTTCCAACAGGAGAATCGTTTCTCGTGGTTGTCGATTATTTCAGCCGATATTTTGAGGTTGTCATCATAAGAACTGTCACGTCGCAGAAAACTGTGAAAGAACTCACGAAACTTTTCGCCACACATGGGCTACCAAAGTCTGTGACTACTGACAATGGGCCTCAATTCATCTCTGAAACATTTGAGCGATATATGCTAGAGAATGACATCGACCACCGACCAGTCACCCCCTAATGGCCGTCAGCAAACGGGGAAGTGGAGAGACAAAACAGAACACTGCTAAAAGCAATGAAGATCGCCAACTCAAAAGGACAAGACTGGAAGGAGGAGCTGCCAAAATGTCTCCTAGCATACCGAAGCACACCACACACCACGACAGGAGTTAGTCCTGCCGAACTTCTTTTCAACAGGAAAATAAGAACAAAACTACCAACCCTATGTTCAACGTACAGACCCAAAACCGACAGTGTTAGAGATCGAGATACACTGCGAAAAGAAGCCGGAAAGGTTACGCTGACAGCAAACGACACGCCAGGGATAATGACATCTCTGTAGGGGATGAAGTTCTATTAAAGCAGAAGTACCAGAACAAACTGTCTACAACCTTCGAGCCGCAGCCTTACTAAGTTGTAGAAAAGCTTGGCAATCAGGTGGTACTCCAGTCACCTGACAAGAGCCGTCTTGTGGAACGGAATGTCACGCATACTCGACCATACGTGCGTGAAGCTCCAGACCTCACTACGAGTACGCCTTCACCATCATCTACTTCCAGTGAGGCTGCTACTGTTAACGTGGACCAGCCTACGTCCCCTGCGTCAGTCTCACCTGATGTGACCCCAGACTCACCAGACGTGACCCGTCGTCGTTCATCTGGTCTGCCCCATCATCGTCCTCCAGAAGTGACCTTGCGACGCTCGGACAGACCGCGCAAATCACCTGACCGTCTTCATGATTACATCTGCGAGGGTCCTGACCAGCAGCCAGAAGATCTACGCCTTGGCTGTGTGTGAAGTGTTTTTGTTTTTTTTCTAGAATGTGTAGTGCCCATGTCTGGTACATACTCTGCTTTTTGTTTTTTTCTTATACAGTGAAATGAGAGTGTCTGATACACACTCTATCTTACTTTGATCATGATTTTATAAAGTATTTGTTATTCTCCATTGAACAATAATTTCATTTCAATGAGACAAGAATATGTGAGGACTAATATATTGTATCTTATTATGTTGTACTAAACATAATAATAACGTTTTGAGTGATAAGAACTACATACTTAAGAATTATATACTTTAGCGAACATTTTGTTAACGTTGTAGAGAGAGAGCTATGGTTTAATTTGTTTTGAGGTTCTCAGTGAAGAGAGACACTTTGATTTAATTTTGTTCAAATACAAAATTTACGTTTTGGTTTATGTCATTTGTTTCTGAAAAGTTATTTTAAGTTTAGCTTAAAGCAAGTTAACAATTGGACTAGATAACATGTTAAAGTATTGTTAAAAACTATTTTGAAGAATAGATAAAAAAACTTTGTAAATGAATCTTGTCAAGACATTCTTAGAGGTGTGAAGAAAAGTAAAGAAAATACTGAAAAACAAAAGAAAATTTAGGCTTGATAGACGAACGAAGGAAGATAAAACGAAAAAAAGAAAAATACAAAAAAGGTAAATACGGACACCAGAAGTAAGTGCAAAAACAAAAACAAAAAACTAGGCATTCTTGGCCAGAAACAAAGTGCAGAAAAAAGAAGCCCATCATAAAACAGATCCTAAGTTTATGTGCCGAAATATCGAAAAACATGCTCACGGGGAAAGGACATGCACATCAACTGAATGCTTAAAATCAAAAGGTGGTACGATTATTACGGAAAAAAGACAAAAGACTAATGAGATGGGGAAAGTCCATTGAAGACCTTTTTGATGATGACAGAAGGAAGGAACACATCATTAGAAAGAACATTGAAGGACCACGAATTGTGAAGGGTGAAGTTAGAGGAACAATAAAGAGGATGAAGAGAGGAAAGCCATAGGACAATCCAACATTACTATAGAAATGATTGAGAATCTAGCCGAATTTGATATTGAAACAGTGGCAGTCCTACTAAATGAAATTTATGACACCAGTATGATCCCTAAAGACATGTCAAAAAATTAATTTTCATTGCTTTCCCAAAGATACCAGGGGCTATAGCATGTGAATTCTATTGTACAATCAGCTTGATGAGACATGTGACAAAGATAATATTAAAATAATCATGAAAGGACAAGGAATAGAATCAAAGAGAAATAACAGAACAGTGTAGATTTGATGATGGGAAAGGAACTATTAATATGCATATGCATCCCAAGAACTCTCACAGAAAAATCAATTGAGTTGAGTAAGGATTTGTATTTACTTTTTTACTATGTCAATGTTTTTGATTGGGTTAGACACGAAAAATCGATCAATCAACTGAAAAAGCTCTATATCGATGGAAAAGATCTAAAACAATAAGGAATATGTATTGGGAACAAACAGCAGAAAAGAGAGTAGAAAATGATAAAGCTCTTTCCAAAAGTATGTGTTAGACAGGGATATACTCTGTCATCAGACGTGTTTTCACTTTACAGTGAAACCATCATAAAAACCCCAGATGGATGCCCTGGGATAAAGGTTGGAGGAAGAATGATAAACAATCTTTGTTATGCAAATGTCACCGTTCTAATTGCAGACAACGAAAAAGACCTATAAAACCCTGTAAGTACAATTTAGATAGAAAGTAAAACTGTAGGGTTTGAACCAAATGGTGGGAAGAAAAAAACGAGGAATCCCTTCTGCAATATAACAGCAAATTGAATTGCACAACATTTAGACGAGTTGATAAGTTTAATTACATGGGAACAGTCATCTCACCAGACGGCAGAGACACGTTAAAAGTATCCAGCAGAATTGGCCAAGGTGAAGCAGCAGTCAAGAAGATGAAAAGCGTTTTTACATGTACAAACAAATGCCAATGAATTAACATTAATAAGAGATTAATTTGATTCACATTACAACAACAAAAAAAGAAAATGGATGATCTCGAGCTAGGTGGAGAGCAGGTGAAAAATTATAAGCATCTTTTCTAACCTGGCAAAGAGATATTTCATCAGTAAATGCATAGTGGTATAAATTTGAAGAAGTTTGTTCAGGTCATATACTCAATCGACAGAGAAATGAAACAGTGCTACGACATACGAACTGACAACAGTCAAGATCCAAAGGATTGTGATAAGTGGAACTCAAACCTGTCAATAGGTATTAACTGGACAGTTGTTTTTAAACAGGTTCAGACAATTACTAATATCAGACTTAGCTGGTTTTAAATCCAGAGAGTTTGCAGAATTATTGTTAAAAACAGAACATTTGAAATATGAAAATTAGTACTAATAATGATAAATGTAGCTAGCTATGTCGTTGTGGTAAAAACATAGATGTACTGTCGTAATCACTGTTGATTTTTGCTGTTTTATTTCTCAGCCTTCCACTGCCGTTCTTTTTGGCACTCCCGATCTTTTACTGATCTGCCACCTTTTGTTTGATCACAAACCGTGAACACACAAAGCAGTCACTAATTTGGAGGGACTGGTAATATGGAACACAAGAGCGTGGTCGTGTTTTCGATGTCCTTTCGTGCATTTTGAAGAGTTGTCGGAGATTGACTTGTGCCTTTTTTTTAAAATTAATCAGTTGACAATAACACGTTTTGTAGAATGTTTCTGAGTTAGTGTCTTGTCTATCTAAATGAATGTTTATGCCACGAACTTTCTTTAGTTCGTAGACTATATTTCTGCAAAATGTGACATGAGTTTCTGGATTTCTTTTTGAGCGTCCACCTTACACTCTATACAATAATTTTTTTTTTCAAATGTAACTGCTTTGTATGTTCTGTGTCCATAATGTTTTTTGAAACACAAACAAATTACATGAAAATCAGTAGCACACCATAACACCACTCAAATCAGCCATAAAAGAAAAACAGATAAGAACAAAAAGTTTTTGTTTGCCACTCCTGTTGTGTATACATTGATACACACACTCCATAAAATGTCCCTTAACAATTGCATAAAACGGGACACAGAAAAACGACCTTGCAAACGGATCATACAGAACAAAAGAACATTTACTCTTCTAACCGTATGCAAACATTGGTTGCCATGAAACCTTTGAGGCGGATATGCAGTGGTCTGGCATTAAGTAAATGAAATCAATGAGTTTAACAGATAACAAAGAGGGCCGCGTGACCTGGCCAGTGACCTGGCAAGTTATTTCATCATCCAGTCTAGATTGTGTCATTTGATTTAATTTTAAGCCAGCAATGAATGTTCTTTTCTCTTCAGTGTTTTTCTGGTCACTCTTTTGTCTCCCGCCATGTTTCTGAATTACTAGATTTTTTGTTGTTGTTTTTTAATCGATCGAGTTGTCTTGATGCGTTCTGGTTCTTGTAGACACACTATATTACTCATGCAGCTTTGACCTTCTCTCACCTCTTCTTGATTCATATTTCCACAACACTGTCCCACGCCGAAATTATTTCTGTCCCATGTCTGAGATATAAACATGCTTTCCAAAATACGGCAGTGTGTGTGTGTGTGTCTGTGTGTGTGTGTGTGTGTGTGTGTGTGTGTGTGTGTGTGTGTGTGTGTGTGTGTGTCTGTGTGTGTGTGTGTGTATGTGTATGTATTCGTGCGTGTGTTTTGTGTGTGTGTGTGTTTGTGTGTGTGTGTGTGTATGTGTGTGTGCGTGTGTGTGTGTATGTGTGTATTTGGGGGGGGGGTGTGAGTGTATGTGTGTATGTGCGTGCGCATGTGAATGAGTGAGTAAGTGTGCGCGCGCGCGTATTGTGTGTGTGTGTGTGTGTTTCAGCATTGACCAACATTGCTCTTAACAAACCGGCAGCCATGAGTAGCGAATTAACACCGTACAGTGCAGAAAAAGGGTAGACGGTTTGAAAAGACCCAGTGTGCGTCAGTGTGTTCACACAGCTCGGTATGACTTAAAACCTCACCGTTGGTGGAGGGTGAATCTGTTGGGGCTCTTTAAAGTGTACAGTGTCATCATCACCAACAGAGCACATTGCTGTGGTCAGTATGTCTTACAGGTTGAAAAGTGAAAATAAAGTATTTCTACACAATCAACAGATGGTCAAGTTATATGATAAGCAGATGATTAAAAGCTAGTTGTCTCTACAAGTGTAAAGGCAGAGAGGTCAAAAAGTGCTGAAACAGTCAATTTGAGTTATTGGTATGCTATTTTTATTTAAAGCCCAACCAACTGTGTAGAGCTAGATTAGAGCTGTAAGCAGTTATAAACATACACAAATACTTCAACAGGAAGAAAAGAGAAATTTAAGTACACATATCAAATTATTCGTGCTTACAATCTAAGAAGATGCCTCATGGCATTGGCCATTCCATCCAATTTATGACACAGGGGATGTAAAATCATACCTGATACACATTTAATTAAACATAAATAAAGACAC
Organism: Monoplex corrugatus; assembly: GCA_030674185.1. Classification (NCBI taxonomy): domain Eukaryota; kingdom Metazoa; phylum Mollusca; class Gastropoda; order Littorinimorpha; family Ranellidae; genus Monoplex; species Monoplex corrugatus. The sequence goes on along the minus strand of JAPXFY010001405.1, from coordinate 26,640 downwards.
TAATATATTAAAAAAAACATGGGCATGTATTATATAAAATCACTTCCGTATACCACACTTCTTTGGAGCCAAACATACACTTAATACATGTACCCAATTATCAATCTGAGGAGAACATTCGCAAGAATTTATCGAATACATACAGGTGAATGGACCAGCAAAGCAGAAAATGATAGCAAGAAATGACAGAAAGCAAAGAAAAAAGGCAGAAATAAAGAGGGTGCGGGAAAAGAAGAAATTACTTGCACACAATTTCCAGAAGATGGGGATACTGTTTATACTGAAAGAGCTCCTGGCATCCCCAAGAGCTGGGAGGGGGTTGGGGCAGGGGAGGGTGGCAGTTTGAGTTAATGATGACTGTGATGATGATGATGATTGTGATGATGATGATGATGATGAGATGATATAACAATAATAATGTTGATGATAATCATGATGACCATGATGATGATGATGATGGCCATGACGATCATGGTCATGATCATGATAATGAAAGTATCAACACTGATGACAATAATAATAATGATATGATACCACCATAACCAATAATTATGAAAATGACATACTACAACTACTGTTACTGCTACCACTGCTACTACTGCTGCTGCTACAACAACCACAACAACTACTACTACTCTTAATAGTTCTAAGGTGCCATTTTTGATATGCACATAAAATCCAAAATAACAGTCCTACTAAATGAAATTTATGACACTGGAAACATCCCCAAAGATATGTCAAAATCAATTTTCATTGCACTTCCAAAGAAGACAGGGGCTATAGAATGCGAACTCCATCGCACAATCAGTTTGATGAGTCATGTAACAAAATTCCTGTTAAGAATAATCATGATGAGGACAAGGAATAGAATCAAAAGAGAAATAGCAGAAGAACAGTGTGGATTTGTGGAGGGGAAAGGAACTATTAATGCCATATATATCCTAAGAACTATCATAGAGAGGTCAATTGAGATGAATAAGGATTTGTATTTATGCTTTGTTGACTATACCAAGGCTTTCGATCGGGTACGACATGATGAATTGATCAATCAACTGGAGCGACTCAATGTCGATGGAAAGCATCTACGAATAATCAGGAATATGTACTGGGAACAAACAGCTGCAATGAGAATAGAAAACAATATAAGCTCTTTTCAAAACATCAAAAGAGGAATCAGACAGGGTTGTGTTTTGTCACCAGATCTGTTTTCACTATATAGCGAAAACATCATGAGAAACCTAAAAGAAGACACTGGATTAAAGTTTGGAGGGAAAATGATAAACAACATTCGGTACGCAGATGACACCGTGCTAATTGCAGAAAATGAATGGGACCTACAAAACCTTGTGAATATACTAGAAACAGAAAGCAAAGGTAAGGGGTTGGAACTAAACAGCAGGAAGACTGAAGTCATGGTGATCAGTAAAAAACATGAAATCCAATCATGCAAAGTAACAGCAAATGGCAAAACCTTGACACAGGTTAATAAGTTCAAATACCTGGGAACGGTCATTTCATCAGACGGCAGATGCACATCGGAAATAGCTGACAGAATCGGCCAAGGCAAAACAGCATTCAAGAAGATGACAAGCATTCTTACCAACAAGTGCCTATCAATTAACATCAGAAAGAGAGTCCTTGAATGTTATATAGAACCAATACTGTTGTACGGATGCGAGGCGTGGACAGTCAGCAAGCAAAGCCAGAGCAGGATTGAGGCAGCCGAGATGTGGTTTCTTAGAAGAATGTTGAGAGTTTCATGGACAGCAAAGAAAACAAACGAGACAGTCTTGATGGAGGCAGACACAAGTAGATCACTCATAAAGAAGATTATGAAAAGACAAGCAACATTTATAGGCCATTTTATGAGGAAGGGGGATTTGGAGCACCTGGTCACAACGGGAAAGCTGGAGGGAAAGAGAGCATCAGGTAGACCCAGGGAGAGAATGCTGGATGGACTTGCAGAGTGGCTGGGGATGATATATATATATATATATATATATATAAGATAGATAGATAGATAGATAGATAGATAGATAGATAGATAGATAGATAGATAGATAGATAGATAGATATAGATATATATATATATGTACATATATATGTACATATAAAATATATATATATATTGCACATGCTGATGAATATTTAATTTACCCCTGAATGTCAATATGTTTCCATATACTCATGAATGTTAATGTGACTTTCTCGTGTGACAATTTGTATTGCAGACTTTCATCTCCAAAATTTTTATGTTTTTGTGACCATGACCACGATGGAACCACCTGACAACCCCGAGAACTCCAAGGATCTATGTATCCATATTGCCGGAAGGTTTTCGCGAGGAACTACCGCAGGTCTTCCTTGCTTACAACCAATCACAGGTCGCTATGTCACAATAGTGATATACACCTCGCTTGAACGCATGAGTTTCTGTGAGCTGGAAGTTCTTGGAGTGCCAGTACTTGGTGAGTGAAATATACTAGAACCAGGAGAGTAGATTCACATGATTTTTTTGGTGATGATACTTATTACTTCGTAACAGTTTGAGGATCCATTTCCATTTTGTAGTTCCTCGAGTAAGTTCATTGTCTCCGTCAGGATAAAATTTGACTTTCTGTCATCTCCTACGTGGGAGCTTATTATTTTAAAGCATCCTCACGCAACTTCCATTATTACACTGACGTAAGGTCATGCCGATTCTGTATTGTTTTAATGGAAGTGGGTTTGTTGTTGTTGTTTTTTCATGACATCACCGCTTCATTTTGTGTTGTCTTTAGTTTCAAGGGACTTGTTTGTGATAACAGCGTGACGCCACGTCAATAGTCAATCGTATGCAATTATGCAGATTACCATTACACGATAATGTCTACATATGCATACACATCTAACACACACACACACACACACACACTCTCTCTCTATCTCTCTCTCTCTCTCTCTCTCTCTCTCTGTGCCTCTGTTTCTGTCTCTTTGTTGCTGTCTGTCTGTTCTCTCTCTTTCTGTGTGTGTGTGTGTGTGTGTGTGTGTGTGTGTGTGTGTGTGTGTGAGTATGTGTGTGTGTGTGTGTGTGTGTGAGTATGTATGTATGTGTGCGTGTGTGTGTGTGTGTGTGTGTGTGTGTTGTGTGTGTGTGTGTGCGACAACAATGTATTGCAAGTGTCTGTAAATTGTGCATCAGTCTGTATCTGTGTCTGTGACAACAGTGTATAGCAAGCGTGTGTAAGTTGTGCGTCAGTCTATATCTGTGTATGTGACAACAGTGTATAGCAAGCGTGTGTAAGTTGTGCGTCAGTCTATATCTATGTCTGTGACAACAGTGTATAGCAATATTTCCTCACCAATTTCTGAATGGACTTTTTTAACGAAGATATACACTTTTGAAAAGCCATGCATATGATTTGAAGTGAAAGCACAAAGCTAAAGTTCAGACGGAACGAAAATGTATCTGAAATCAGCACTGTTTGAAAACAAAAAGTGTAAACAGCACTTTTAAGGAACTTTTGACGATACTTACATTCTATTTTCCATGTTGTATCAATCTACCATCGTGCACAATCAAGATCCCAATAAAATGAGACGTACAAGATTTGATTTCCTGTATTACGTATTGTATACAAAGGGATACATTCAGAATGGCTCAACCATTTTATCATTTACGTCGTGTTGTCGTGTATATAATCATAAAGTGATTGATGTGGCCTGCTGGATTATATAGTTACATAAACGGAAAATTATTTTTCTTACCAGAGAATTGGCGTCCTTCCGAGCGCATCTATCCCCCAGCGGTGCTACACATGGATGGTTTGGGAACGTCCACGGTAGAAGAATTCAAGGAGAACCAAGAGGTCTGTCCAGAAACACACTTCCAATGTGTCCGAGGTTTCTGTATCCCCACCTATCTCTTGAACAATGGGATCATAGACTGCCCTTTAGGAGAAGATGAAAACATTGCTGATCTCAGTTGTCCTGGTTACTTTCGCTGTTGGATCACTGGTTACTGTCTTCATCCTGTCTTCTACTGTGACGGCGTAAACCATTGCCCTTTCAATGAAGATGAACGTTACTGTGGACAGGAAGATGTCCAGACCAGTGTGTATGTGAAGGTCAAGCGTTCCGCTGCAGGTCAGGGTTTGACTACCATGCTCATTTCCAGCTGCGTTATCTAGATCTATCTGGATCAAACAATCCTGATTTGAAGGGCAGTGAACTCCTGACTTACCTTCAGTACCTGAACCTGTCCTCCTGTGACATGATGGAAGTGAAACTCAGCTCCTTAAGCCAGCTTCGTATTCTGGATGTCAGCTATAACTCTATCTACAGTTTTGACTCTCTAAAATTGAGCCACCTGTCCCAATTGTTACACCTCAATCTGTCCTTTAACCCACTGTCCAAACTAATGGATCCTGCTTTTTCCAACTTTGTGCATAGAGCTGCCTTTGTAACATTACAGAGTCTGGTGATGGTGGACGTGGGGCTAGAGATGGTCACAACTAAGGGACTAACAGGGTCAACACAGATATCTGTTTTAGATATTCGTCACAACCCAGTGGACACGTTGCCGACCAACGTGTTTGGCAAGTCTATACGGGTCTTATACACTGACAATCTCAAGTTATGCTGCCATCATTTCCATGTAACTCAGCTGGCCGAATGCCATGCCCCTGTGGACGAACTGTCTTCATGCAGTGATCTTCTCAAGTCTGACTTTCTGCGTGTGCTGCTCTGGGTTCTGTCTACCATGGCGCTGGTAGGCAATGTAGGGGTATGGGTGTATAGAACATTCATAGAACAACAGGGGACATCTATGGCTTACAAGGTCATGGTCATCAATCTCAGTGCTTCTGATTTCCTGATGGGGGTGTACATGGCCATGATTGGAGTGGCAGACATGACATTTCGGGGTATCTACGTCATGAAAGAAGAACAATGGAGAACACTATGACCTGTACAGTTGCGGCTTTATGGCCATGGTGTCCAGTGAAATGTCAGCTTTTGTCATCTGCCTCATCACCTTGGACCGCTTTCTTTTGCTTCGATTTCCTTTCAGTTTACGTCTGCGTCTGTCCAAAATGGTCAGCATCTGTGGCCTGTTGCACCATCTGGATGACTTCTGTTGGGCTGGCCACCTTGCCTCTCCTCGTATCTCACTGGAAGTTCTACAGTCACAACAGTATCTGTGTGCCTTTGCCTATTACACGACGTCAGTTTCCTGGCCAGAAGTATGCCTTTGTGTGTTTATCGTTCTCAACTTTATCATTTCCTCTGTTATAGGGGTTGGTCAGATTGTCATTTATCATACCATCCGCCAGTCATCCAGAGGCCTACAGAAAGACAATAGGAATCAGGAGATCGCCATTGCACGACGTCTATTTCTGATTGTAGTCACTGATTTCTGCTGCTTTTTCCCTATTGGCCTGATGGGTCTACTGGCTGCCCAAGGCACACACATCTCAGACAATGTCAACGTTTGGGCTGGTGTCTTTGTCCTGCCCCTCAACTCGGCACTCAATCCCTTTCTGTACACGTTGAACATGTTGTTGGAGAGACGAGCCAGACACGTGGAACAGAAAAGGATTGAAAAGATCATGCTCAACATACATCTTCAGATGCGTACGTGGCCAGTGAGAGGATACAGGAACATGTACGTAAGTGTTTCAGTTTGGGTTCACTGTCAAAGGAGGAAGTCCTCAAGTTAGTCAGTCATTGCCCAGATCTTGACCAGCTGGGGAAGGAAGACATGATTAAGACGGTGCACAGATGATCAGATAAGTAAACAAGACATGATACACGCGTGACCAGTTAGTGAACAAGACATGATACACTGTGACCAGGTCAGTGAATAAGGCATGATATATACGTCCACATTGATGAACAAGGACATGATGCACACTTTACCAGATGAGTGAACAAGACATGATACACACAGGATCAGTGAACAAAAAAGGATACACACAGGACCAGTCAATGAACAAGGACATGGTACATGCAGGACCAGATCGGTGAACATGGCATGATACCAGGTCACTCAGCAAGACAATATACACTTACTTATGTATAGGTAGAAACTTGATGCTTTCAAAACAAAGTACACCAGGAATGTAGTGTGTCAGTGTGGAAAGAAAATAACACATAGTCATATTCTTTCATGCGTTCGGGTAAAACGACATATTCCTACGCTATCTATGATAACTGTTTCTGACATATTTGCCTCACCATCCTTAACAGATGAATTTTTTGTTAGCCTGTCAAAAAGTCCTATAGCGAATTATCTTTAACGCGCCGTTTTTTCTCATTTTCAATGTTATGGTTAGCCAATTTTACTGTTTCAATCGTTAATTATGAGAACGTCATTTGTGAATTTTGCCTTCACACTTGTTTTTCTGGATCATTTCTTTTTCCTGAAGATTAAACCATTTCTAAGTTTCCTTTTCTCACCTCATGTATCCCCCTTTTTGTTTGTTTGTTTGTTTGTTTTTGTCTAAAATCACTTAGTGAATAGTCATTAAATCAAAGACCACCACCACAAACGAGGAAGACATGATCCACAGACGATCAGATCAGTGAACAAGGGATGGAACACACTGTGACAAATCTCCTTTTAGACTAATAACCCATCTTTAACTTGATGGCTCAAGGTAATGAACTATGTTTAAAAAATGATGTTAAGTTAAAAAAGTAACGAGGTAGTCTTCATACCAATATGTCTCTTACTAGAATAAATTGCCACTCATGGTCAAAAATGCACGTCCAGGCATTGACAAACTCTCCACAATACAAATAAATATTCCTTTAACAATTTCACACCAAAAAGCAACTATAACCAACAGCCAACAGAAAGAAATACTATTAATTTGGTAACAATACTTACTGTAAAGATGATAATAGTAACTTTGAAAAAGGCCACATTGCACTAGCACTGGCACAAAGTAAAACTAAAAAACCGAACTCAGACGTTCAGGGGTTTTAACAAGTATTGTGCACCAACCTTTATGAAGTTGACCTAACCCATTTTAATGTTCTTTCCGATTTATTGAACTTCAGGTACACATCCTGTTGTTCACTTGAAGCAAGATTCAGCGTCGTCCTCAACGTTGATCCAACTGTCGTGAATCATCTCCAGCATAATGTTGACCAGACTGTGCCCAGTTCCGACTTGCTATATAACATATTTTGATACAAATGATCAGTCCTCTAAAAAGTGTGCTTGCTTGCAAATGTACATCACCTGCCCCCATTTAACATCTGAATTCCCCCTTGTATACAACGACAATGAAACAATATCTAAATGCCTCAAAGGAAATATCCGTCTGCCTCTGACAAATTTCATGGAAAGAATAATGATAGATTTCCTTTAGAAATTTATATCAGACTAAAGACAGATAGCGTGCATTTCATTTTCATTACAATAAGATCGCACTTACGAAAATTTGTTATGCTGATTAAGTTATTAACTCATCAAAATTTAGCCTTACATATCAGGTTAGATATTTCAACATTGCGCAAGATATGATTCAAAACAACTGATGTTAAACATACATGTGCCCACAAGCGTGCACATGCATAAACACGTACAGACAAGCACATTACGTCCACAGAGGCAAACACACATACTCGTACTCACATGCACGCAGAGTAACTCACTCCATATCTTGGGCATATTCTCAAAAAATACAATTTCAGATACATCGACCTTCCTTTCAGAAGACCCTGACCACACTGCGGCTGTTTAAAACAATGACCAAGAAAATTATGATGTAATAATTACAAATGGCGCGTAAGTATTGCGTCATCTGCTGATAATTGCATCAGAAAATGGTAAAATAAACATTCGTTTGGGAGTGAGAAAATTTTCGATTCGTGACATATACAGCCAGATACACATATCAGTGACCAAAAATGGCGCACAGACAACCAAATCAGTGAACAAGCCATGGTGCACACATGGCCAGATCAGTGAACAAGCCATGGTGCACACATGACCAGATCAGTGAACAAGCCATGGTGTACACATGGCCAAATCTAGAACAAGGATGACATGATACACACGTGGCCAGACTAGTGAACAAGCCATGGTACACACATGAACAGATCAGTTAAGAAGGAAGACATGATACACACATGATGAGATCAGTGAGCAGGACATTAAAACACATGACCACATCAGTGAACAAGACATGATACACACGTGGCCAGACCAGTGAACAAGCCATGGTACACACACAAACAGATCAGGGAAGAAGGAAGACATGATACACGCATGATGAGATCAGTGAGCAGGACATTAAAACACATGATGAGATCAGTGAACAAGACATGATACACGCACGAAGAGATCAGTGAACAAGACATGATACACACATGACCAGATCAGTGAACAAGGATGACATGATACACACATGGCCAGACTAGTGAACAAGCCATGGGACACACATAAACAGGTCACTGAAGAAGGAAGACATGATACACACATGACGAAATCAGTGAACAGGACATTAAAACACATGATGAGATCAGTGAACAAGACATGATACACACATGACGAAATCAGTGAACAGGACATTAAAACACATGATGAGATCAGTGAACAAGCCATGATACACACATGACGAAATCAGTGAACAGGACATTAAAACACATGATGAGATCAGTGAACAAGCCATGATACACACATGACGAAATCAGTGAACAGGACATTAAAACACATGATGAAATCAGTGAACAAGACATGATACACATAATGAGATCAGTGAACAAGCCATTATACACACATGACGAAATCAGTGAACAGGACATTAAAACACATGATGAGATCAGTGAACAAGACATGATACACATAATGAGATCAGTGAACAAGGCATGGTACATACACGACCATATCAGTGAACAGGACATCAAAACACATGATGAGATCAGTGAACAAGCCATGATGCACACATGACGAAATCAGTGAACAAGACATGATATAACACGACAATATCAGTGTACATGACATTAACCCTTTAGTCCTGCCCATCTGTGACAACATTCTCCCTTCTTTCCTAGGTTTCTTAAGAACAGCAGTTCCTTTCCTTCCCGTGTTTCTGGATTAATTCGCTAAGAAATGTGAGGTAGGTGTTTTTTTCACTGACAGAGATTCAAGCAGTGTAGAATAAGTATACTAAACCCTATATCACTAGGTTCAGCAGTGACATGGCAAAGTCTCTGATGGTGTTTGGATGTCTGCTGTCTATTTGGTGACACAAAGGTGACAATATTGGTGACACATTCTTAATTTTTTCTAATTGTTTTTTGTTAGTCAACTGTGCCATGACACAAACAACAAACCAACATTCCAACACAGATGTTTCAAACTTACATTTTTGTGTCCACTGCTAAATCTGATTCAGAATGACTGCTTACACTTTCAAGATTGTCACTGTCCTGATGTCTCAATCATGTAAATTCTCTGTTGTGTTCATGGGTCATACTGTACAATGAGGTACCACTGTCTTTTTGTAGATATTATATTTCAGAAGAGTCACAACACCCAGTCACTACAGATCCCTACGTATTGCATTACTATGTTTACAAAGTGTAGCACACACGTCTGTGTGAGATGTCACAAACGAACGTGACACATGTCTCAAATACATGTGGCAAGCTTTGAAACAGACTTTGCGATTGTTGTAACATGCCTACACACTACACGTCTCACGCATCATTGTGGTTTTAAACGCTTTGTAAGGACTGTCAGCACATTTGCAAGCTGAGCCCTCTGCTGTCCTGCTAAGTCTATGAGATCAGATTCACCTGATAAAAGGCATTACCATAAAACTGGTCACTGTCCGATACTTCTCCCTCCATCTTGACCAAGTATATAGAGTAACCTCAACTCCCAGTTAATGTATACCAGATTTTCAGTGTCCCTGACTCTCCCACACGTTGGTTACTATTAAGCATTTCTTATCAAAACACCATGCCTCTTATCAAAACACCTATCATACCCGTTACCCAGGCAGGCAGATGTGAGCCACCAATTAACAAGGTGTCAGGGTCATTTACTTTACAGAGCTCCACAACCACTGCAGTGGTTGTTGGGAAGAAAAAAAGTCTTATCTCTTAACCACTAAAAAAATTGGCAGGAATGACAGCATCAGTTTCACCAACTGCTGCAGCGGTTTGCCGGAATGAAAGGGTTAAAAATACATGATCAGATCAGTGAACAAGCCATGATACATACACAACCAGATCAATGAACAAGACATGACACACAAATGACGAGATCAGTGAACAAGCCATGATACACACACGACCAGATCAATGAACAAGACATGACACACATGACCAGATCAATGAACAAGACATGACACACAAATGACGACATCAGTGAACAAGACATGATGCACACCAAAGTGTCAGTGAACAAGCCACTAAAACACGCGATCAGATCACTGAACAAGACATGAAACACACAAGACCAGATCAGTAAACAAGACATGATACACACATCCCAAGATTATTGAACAAGGAATGATAAACATACACACACACACACACACACACACAAGACCAGATCAATGAACAAGCAAGACATGATACACACACTACCAGATCAGAGAACAAAACAATACACGCATGATATCAGTGAACAAGACATCATAACAACGTGACCAGATCAGTGAACAATGAAGACATGATAAAGACATGGCCATATCAGTGAACAAGCCGTGGTGCACACGTGACCAGTGCAGTGAACAAGGAAACATGATTAATACACAACAAATTCAGTGAACAGGATATGCTAAACACATGACCAGTTCATTGAACAAGGCATGGTAAACAGACGACCAGTACGGTGAACAAGACATGATACATGACTAGATCAGTGAACAAAACATGATACACACACAACCAGACCAGTGAACATGACATGATACACACACAACCAGACCAGTGAACAAGACATGATACACACATGACCAGATCAGTGAACAAAACAAGACATGATACACACATGACCAGATCAGTGAACAAAACAAGACATGATACACACATGACCAGATCAGTGAACAAAACAAGACATGATACACACATGACCAGATCAGTGAACAAAACAAGACATGATACACACATGACCAGATCAGTGAACAAAACAAGACATGATACACACATGACCAGATCAGTGAACAAAACAAGACATGATACACACACAACCAGACCAGTGAACAAGACATGATACACACATGACCAGATCAGTGAACAAAACAAGACATGATACACACATGACCAGATCAGTGAACAAAACAAGACATGATACACACATGACCAGATCAGTGAACAAAACAAGACATGATACACACATGACCAGATCAGTGAACAAAACAAGACATGATACACACACAACCAGACCAGTGAACAAGACATGATACACACATGACCAGATCAGTGAACAAAACAAGACATGATACACACACAACCAGACCAGTGAACAAGACATGATACACACATGACCAGATCAGTGAACAAAACAAGACATGATACACACATGACCAGATCAGTGAACAAAACAAGACATGATACACACATGACCAGATCAGTGAACAAAACAAGACATGATACACACACAACCAGACCAGTGAACAAGACATGATACACACA
>JAPXFY010001405.1:0-12500 GCA_030674185.1 Monoplex corrugatus | reverse complement strand
GTATAGCTCTATAAACGTTTGCATCACTTTGCATTGTGCAATGGTTTGTTAAAAGGCGTCTGCAGGGCTGATACCTCTTACTTCAGACCTGTTGGTTTTCTATATGGGTTACACCACCATTATCAGCTCATGGATAGAATACTCTGTGAGACCAGTGGTCTAGAACTTTTGGCAACCCTTATCCATCATCATAGGACATAGAGTGTATTTTCTAAGAGTAATCTTGCCAAATTCACTCTGTCCAATCCTGTTAGACACCATCTCCAACCAGTCCAGAATTGCTTGTGTTAGTGTCAATGGCAGATGTGATGCGGTTAGTGTGTCGGCTAGTCACTGCGTGCTTGTCACCTCTCACTTTCAGCCTGCACCACTGGCTAGCACTGCTGCTTGCAGCTATGCGAAAAGAAGAGCAGAATGCGTAAGTCTCTTCCTGTCAGTACATAACCTCTCCATCAGCAAGCCCTACGTTATGCCTCCTCGTGACAACATGCGGTAACTGAGCACCTCGTGGACTCAGACTAAATCTCGAGGGACTCAGAGGAGGTCTGGCCACCAGACGTGCGGCATGCAGGCCCACCGGCGTGTGGATATGCCTGGTGCTAACGAACCAGACCCCCAGCTATGGGTAAATAGCACCACTGCCTTGTAGACATCTCGGGAGAGAATAAGGCTAGCGAGAGACCACCAAAAAAAACCAAAAAAAAAAACGATGGAAGGCAACGGGAAACCACCATTGTATTCTCCCAAGAATATTATGGACAGAAAAAAGAAGGAAAATGAAGATAACGACGTGACACGAGACCGTCTGCCAGATACTGCGACCAAACTCAAACTCAAAAATACCAAGATCGTAACAAGGAATGTGAGGACATTGCTGCAAAAGGGAAAATTAGAGAATGTCAAAATGGAAGTGGAAAGGCTTAACATTAGTATTTTAGGACTAGGGGTAGTGAGATGGAAGGGGGCAGGCAGGATAACATACAGAGAGTATACAGTGATATACTCTGGTGGAAACTCACTTGAAGAGGAGGAGGCTTTGTAATGGACAGGGACAAATCAAAAACAGTTAAGGGATACTAGGCTGAGTCTTGCTGGTCAAATTGGGAGGCAGACCATTTGATATCAACATCATTCAGGAGTATGCACCAACATCCACAAGTACTCAGGAAGACATCGACAACTTTTACGAAGTATTACATGTAGAGATGGCCAAGGCCCAATGCAAATCACAAGAAGTTACCATAATAATGGGAGATTTCATTGCTAAAGTGGGAAAGGATAGGGTAGAGGATACAGTTGGACCTCATGGCCTTGGTACACAAAATGAAAGGGGAGGGAAACTTGTAGAATGGGCACAGATGAATGAGTTCATAGTAGGAAACAACTGGTTTGAGCAGCCTAATAGAAGAAAATGGACTTGGATGAGTCCAGGAGATAATATCAAAATTCAGATTGCCTCCATCCTGATTAATAAAAGAATTAGAAATTCTTTACTGTCAGCAAAAACACTACCAGGCGCAGACTGCAACAGTAACCACAATCCTGTTGTGGAAAGATTTAGGTTGAAATTACGGGAAAGGAAACAGACCAAAACAACATCAAACTAGATCTTGGACTCTTAAAGACAGATAAAGTGATATGCCAAAAATTTTATGTACAGGTTCAGAACAAATTCAGTGCTCTAGAAGACGTTGGCGACAGTGAGGAACAATGGACAAAGTTGAGAAATTTGATAAATGAAGCTTGTGAAGAAATCCCTGTAGTAGATAGAAAAGCAAAAACGAACTGGATGACAAAAAAAATTAGGCTTGATGGAGGAATGGAGGAACGGAGGAAGGCAAAGAGAAACGAGGAAATATACAGGAAGACAAACAAAGAAATCAGGAATAGGTGAAATGAAACTAGGGAAGCTTGGCTGAAAACAAAATGCAAAGAAATAGAAGACCAACACAAAACGGATCCTCAGGGTATATACAGACGATTGTAGAAATTGTCCACAGGAAAAATACATGCACATCAACTGGCTGCTTAAAATCGAAAGATGGTACGATTCTCATGGAAAAAGAAAAAATATTAGACAGATGGGGAGAGTACATTAAAGACCTTTTTGAAGATGACACATTATAAGAAAGAACTTTGAAAGACCACCCATAATGAAAGCTGAAGTTAGAGCAGCATTGAAAAAAGATGAAACCAGGAAAAGCCCCAGGACCAGACAACATTACTACAGAGATGATTAAAGCCCTGGAGGAATTCGGTATAGAAAAAATAACAGTCTTCCTAAATGAAATTTACGACACTGGAAAAATCCCCAAAGATATGTCAAAATCAATTTTCATTGCACTTCCAAAGAAGACAGGGGCTATAGAATGCGAACTCCATCGCACAATCGGTTTGATGAGTCATGTAACCAAGATCCTATCAAGAATAGTCATGATGGGGACAAGGAATAGAATCAAAAGAGAAATAGCAGATTAACAGTGTGGATTTGTGGAAGAGAAAGGAACTATTAATGACATATACATCCTAAGAACTATCATAGAGAGGTCAATGGAGGTGAACAAGAATTTATATTTATGCTATGTTGATTATACCAAGGCTTTCGATCGGGTAAGACGTGAAGAATTGATCAAACAACTAGAAAGACTCAATATTGATATAAAAAAGATCTACGAATAATCAGAAATATGTATTGGGAACACACAGCTGCAATGAGAATAAAATACGATATAAGCTCTTTCCAAAACATCAAAAGAGGAGTCAGACAGGGTTGTGTTTTGTCACCAGATCTGTTTTCACTTTACAGCCAAAACATCATGAGAAACCTAGAGGAAGACCCTGGATTAAAGGTTGGAGGAAAAATGATAAACAACATTCGATGCACAGATGACACCGTGTAACTGCAGAAAGTGAAAGGGACCTACAAAACCTTGTGAATATACTAGAAATAGAAAGCAAAGGTAAGGGGTTGGAACTTAACAGCAGGAAGACTGAAGTCATGGTGATCAGTAAAAAATATGAAATCCCCTCATGCAAAATAACAGCAAAGGGCACAACCTTGAGACTGGTTGATAAGTTTAAATACCTTGGAACGATCATTTCACCAGACGGCAGATGCACATCGGAAATCGCCGGCAGAATCGGCCATGCCAAAACAACATTCAAGAAAATGGAAAACATTCTTATCAACAAATGCCTATCAATTAACATGAGGAAGAGAGTTCTTGAATGTTATATAGAACCAATACTGTCGTACGGTTGCGAGGCGTGGACAGTCATCAAGCAAAGCCAGAACAAGATTGAGGCAGCCAAGATGTGGTTTCTAAGAATGATGTTGAGAGTTCCATGGACAGCAAAGACAACAAACAATTCAGTCTTGATGGAAGCAGACAAAAGTAGATCATTCTTAAGAAAGATTAGGAAAAGGCAGGCAACATACATAGGCAATTTTATGAGGAAAGGGGAATTGGAACACCTGGTCACAACGGGAAAGCTGGAGGGAAGGAGTGCACCGGGTAGACCCAGGGAGAAGATACTAGATGGACTTGCAGAGTGGCTGGAGACAGGGAGGGTGGAAGAGATGCTTGAGGCAACAAGAGATAGAAACAGATGGAAGTCCATAATCGCCAACACCATGTGGCAAGGCACCTGATGATGATGATGAGTACAGCAAAACTCCATATCTGAAGGCCATCTGCAATCTGCCATATACAAATCGCTGGGTGGGGGATTGCTGCTGCACTTATATGCTACTTGCAGGTGGGTACATGTGTGTGTATGTGTGTGTGTGTGACAGGATTCGAGCATATACGTGTTTGTGTTATTTTCATGAATTGCACGTTCTTTTGGAGGAAAATGCAATTGACATTTTTCTTTTTGCCTGTCTCTTCCATGAAGAAAATCCATCTGATTAATCGATTGATTGAATAAATATTAATCGATTGGTTGGTTGAGTGAATGACTAATTGTTTAGTTTTCATTTTCTAACGATGATTAAATTGAAAGTACAGCTATTATGAATTTTCTATTGTGACTAGAAACTGCATTATACAACTTAAATAAAACACAGAAAAAGAAGAACAAAACTTCTAGTTACTTGTTTGAGCTGTTCACGACAGTGAACAAGTGATGGTGTGTGCAAGAAAAAATTTACTGGCGCACATCCTCTGAAACACATACACACACACACACACACACACACAACACACACACACATACACACACACACACACACCATACACACACACACACACTTACTTTCACTCTCACTCTCACTCTCTCTCTCTCTCTCTCTCTCTCTCTCTCTCTCACATACACAGAAACACGCGCGCACACACGCACATGCACTAACTACGCACAAATGTATTCAAGCATTTGAAGATGCAATCAATCACAAAATGAATGGTCTATCAGTTAAAGGAAAAGAACTACAGATCTACTCCTGTGTTTGAGGAGTTGTTGCCCTTCGATCAGTATATCCTGTGATATCTAAATGCATGTTAGTGAAGGAAGAGGACCCCAGTCATACGCCAGCGTTAATTCATTTTATATATATAAAAAAAAAAAACGCTTCTCCCTGCAACTGACTGCAGCATGAGACGATTACTCTTCACAGAAAATCTCTTGGAGACCATCTGGATTTGTCATCATTGAGTCGTAAGCACCAGTGACTGTGGCATAGCAGTTGTTGTGAGCCAAAAATGCAGGGATATCAAACGATCACTGTTACCTTGGGG
Organism: Monoplex corrugatus; assembly: GCA_030674185.1. Classification (NCBI taxonomy): domain Eukaryota; kingdom Metazoa; phylum Mollusca; class Gastropoda; order Littorinimorpha; family Ranellidae; genus Monoplex; species Monoplex corrugatus. The sequence continues at coordinate 7,764 of JAPXFY010001405.1, read as the reverse complement.
CAAGTTTTCCAGTGTCCTTGTGTGCTTGAAACCTACTGCATATCTGACACCAATGGGTGATTGTGGCCTTTGGGCTGTTAGCTGCAGTGCGAGTTGAGGTTGTAATCTCCTGTGATGTCCTCGAGCTGGGTTTTGTATACGAATTTAGTATCACTCAGGGCAGCTCTGTCGGTATTGTAGTGACCAAAAAACAGAAAACAGGAGGGAGACGAAACCTTATCGTGTCAATACAATGACGACTTATAAATATTGCTGGATACATACACCAGTTTATCCATGCTTCATAAACATAGTTCATCAATTAAACTCATAAACAAACACGAAACAAAAACATAAGATCATAATGTGAAATTAGAAATCACTTTACTACATGCTTGTGGAATAAGTACGTACGTGAGGAAATGAACGAAATCAACTCTGTCTCACTCCCTCCCTCCCTCTCTCTCTCATACACACATATACACAGAAGCACACAGACACACGCACACACACAAACACACACACACACATACACACACACACACGTGTGTACACACACACACACACGCACGCACACACACACACACACACACACACACACACATACACACACAAACACACACACATACACACACACTTTACCTGAAATAAAGCAGCCTCGCCGTCTGTCCTTGAAGCTGAACCCCACATGCTGCAACCATTGATCAGGTTTTACTAGTACACAGGCTGTAAACAACGCACACGACCTCAGGGATAGAAGGGATAGAAGCATATAACTCAAGCCATAATCTGCGTGCAGGCTGTCACAGTGAGATCGTCACCATTGTGTTCTTTCCCTCATTTCATTCATTTCCTCACGTACGTACATAATAATAATAATAATATATTTTATTTATATAGCGCAAAATCTTGATAAAATCAAATCTAAGCGCTGAGCGCATACATGCATACATACCTACATACATATGAGCGTATACATGCATACATACATGCATACATACTTACATACATAAATCTAAGCTGAGCATATACATGCATACATACATACATACATAAATCTAAGCGTATACATACATACATACATACATACATACATACATACATACATACATACATACATACATACGTACGCACATGCATACATAATAATTACAATATTTATATAGCGCAAAATCTCGACAAAATCAAATCCAAGCGCCGAAAAGACACACACACATGCACGCACGCACGCACACACACGCACACACACACACACACACACACACACACACACACACACACACACACACACACACACACACACACACACACACACACACACACACACACGCATGGCCACAAATGGGGAGAAAGAATAAAAGCAATAAAAGCAAGAATAAAAGCAATGGAAAACCACAGAGAGCACATCATATACAATTATATATTAAAACAAAGTGATTCCCCTCCGAGCGGAGACAGGCTGCAGAGGGGGTTGAGTGAGGTTAGGATTTTATGCAGAGGAGAAAAGGTGAGTTTTGAGAGCGGACTTGAAGGAGGCAAAAGTAGGTTGCTGACGGACTGAGAGAGGAAGTTTGTTCCAGGAGAGTGGTCCAGAAACAGAGAAGGCTCGTGGACCATAGGTATTGAGCTTAGTGCGTGGAAAGCGAAAAGTCAGAGGATCGGAGGCAGAGCGGAGGGTACGTGAGGGATGATAGATCTCAAGTAGGCTTGACAGGTAATCGGGGGCTGCGTTATTGAGGCTTTTGTAGCACATGGTGTCTAGTTTGTACTGTATGCGCTTTGATACAGGGAGCCAGTGAAGTTGTGCCAGGAGAGGAGATATGTGGTCAGCTTTTTTTCTTTTTGAGTACAAGGCGTACAGCATTGTTTTGAATGCGCTGTAGGATGTGAATGGTGGAGGCAGGAAGACCAAACAGGAGTGAATTGCAATAGTCAATGCGAGACATTATGAAGGAGAGAACGAGTTTTGCAGTTGTTTCGACAGAGAGATACTTCCTGATCAGGCTTATACGATGGAGATGATAGTAGCAAGATCTGGCAGTTTGAGAAACAAAGTTATTCATGGAGAGGGTAGAGTCAATGCAGACACCAAGGTTTTTAGCTGAATCAGAAATTGGGACTGATGTGTTACATAATGGGAGAGAAAGAGGAGGCAGCTGGGAAAGTTTCTGACGGGTGCCAATGAGGATAGCTTCTGTCTTGTCGTCATTAAGCTGAAGTCTATTGTGTGTCATCCAGTTCTTAATGTCCGAGTAACACTCAGTGGTGCGAGTCAACAGGCGCTGTATATTATCAGGTGAGTCACTGTCTTGAAGTTGGGTGTCATCAGCATAGAAGTGGTGTTTTATAGAGTGGGAGTTGATGATGGTGGACAGGGGGGAGGTATAAAGAGTGAAAAGAACAGGGCCAAGGACAGATCCTTGTGGAACACCACAGGTCAGGTATGCAGGTTGAGAGTAAGTGCCATTGATGAGAACAGTTTGTTTTCTGTTTGATAAATACGAAGTGAAAAAGGAGAGAGCAATGTCAGAGATGCCAAAAGTATGATGAAGTCTAGAAAGGAGAATACCATGGTCAATGGTATCGAAGGCTGCAGACAGATCAAGGAGTGTGAGGAGAGAGACTTTGCCAGTATCAGTTGCAAGGAGGAGATTGTTGAGAATGTGTAGTAGGGCAGTCTCAGTGCTATGGCACTGGCGGTAGGCTGACTGGAAAGGATTGAGGAGATTGTTGGCAGACAGGTGAGAGTTCAGCTGGTTGAGGACGACCTTTTCAAGGAGTTTTGACAAGAAAGAGAGATTAGAGATTTTTCAGTTCATTTGGGTCTAAATTGTGTTTCTTGAGGAGAGGGTGAACAATAGCAGACTTGAAAGAATCTGGGACAGTTCCAGTTTGAAAAGAAGTGTTGATGATGTCAGTGATGAATGGGAAGAGAGTAGGGAGACAGTCGGAGTAGAGAGAACCTGGAAGAGGATCCAGTTCGCAGGTTTTGAACGACATGGATCTGATTGTGTTGAAAATTTCTTCTTGTGAGACTGGGGTAAAAGTAGTGAGAGGTGTGCCAGAGAAGGAAGGGTCAGGTGGGCATGGTTGACAGGGTGTCCTGTCAAGCCTGTCACGAAGAGTTTGTATTTTGGTGGTGAAATACTTGAAGAATACAGATGGGAGTTCTTCATTTGTATGTTTTGTTGGGAGAGGTAAGTCTTTTCGTGTGCCAAGGAGATGATTCATGGTTGTAAAGAATTCTTTTGAAGAAGAGGCATTCAGGATTTTGGTTTGGAAATAGCTTATTTTTGCAGATGCAATGAGGGTGGATACTTTTGTTTTAGAGTCTTGGAAAAGTTGCCTGTGTACAGTGAGTTTGGATTTGCGCCAGCGGCGTTCTGCTCTGCGGCGGGTACGTTTTGCACAGGCAATCTCATGAGTGAGCCAGAGGGTAGCGGGGCGGTCAGGTAAAAGACGGGTTGTGGCTGGAGCATGAATGTCCAGAAGATGGTGGAGAGTAGTATAGAATTCATCGGCAAGGTTATGTGACTTTTCAGAAAGGAGACGAGAGGCATCAGATGAAAATGTGGAGAGGTCGATAGATTTGAGATTGCGTCGAGTCACTGTGCGCGTGGTACGGGAAGGAGGAGAAATGACAAGAGAACAGAGAATTGCAGAGTGGTCAGATGGAAGGGCTGAAGTTAGACGGGTAGAAAGAACTAAGCAGTTGTCAGTAGCTGAATTGTGGTGATCACAAGAAATGATCCAGTCAAGAATGTGACCTTTTTGATGGGTTGGTTCAGAAATGTGTTGAGTCATATTGTGATTGGACAGAGAGTTGATGATATGTCTTGTGTCATAACGGTAAGTGTTGTCATAGTGGACATTGATGTCACCTAGAATGATGAGATTTCCAGGTAAGAGGCAGTAGTGGTCAAGCAGTTGGTCAAAGTCAGAGAGAAACGTGGATGTGGTGAGTTTGTTGGCAGAGCTAGGTGGAGGTCGATAGACACAGGAGAAGGTGATGGGGTGAGGGGTGGATTGGAAGGATACTTCAACGTGCTCGAAAGAAGGATGGGAGAAAGGCAGAGACTGCGAGAAAGATAGGCGGGAATGGAGTGAGTCGTTGTAGAGGATGGCGATACCGCCACCTCGAGATGAGCGATGGAAAGAAGCAAGCCTGTAACCACTTGGAGTGAGGCTAGCATGTATAGGTTCATGACCAAGGGGGTTAAGCCATGTCTCTGTGATAAAAGCAATGTCAACGTGCTCATCTGCGATAAAATCAGCAATGACTTCGGCTTTGCCATCCTTGCATGTTGACTGAGCATTAAAAAGGCACAGTTTAAGTTTATCACAGTCATATGGCGGCGGCCGAGGTGGCGACGAAGGCGGCACCGACGGGACAAAAGACGAAGGCGACACCAGCGGGGCAGAAGACGAAGGCAGCAATGACGGAGCATATACCACAACCATGTATTAAAGCGCTTTCTAATTTCACACTATGATCTTGTTTTCGTGACGAGTTTCATTATGTGTTTAATCGATGAACTACTTGCCCAGTGCAATCGAGAGAATATGGACACTATCGTCATGAAAAGACGGTAGAGACGGATTGGACACAGCATCCAATAAGAGCAGCATAGCATCACTCAGATTACCGATTATTGGACACCAATTAAAAACACAAAACAGAGTAGAAAACCATACACACAGTCACAGTGCCATTAAGATTAAAAATAATCGTATCAATTCTCAAAGCCAGAACCACAGCACCAACCAAACTAGCTACCTGTCATAGCTACTGAACCAAACTGAGCCCAAAAGCAATCATTAAAAAACCCCCACAATGTTGACGATCTCACTGTGACAGCCTGCGCGCAGATTATGGCTTGAGTTATATGCTCACACTATTAACTTTCAAAAAACCATAGAAACCTCCTGATCTAACACTATTTCCACTCAGAACTACTTGCCCAGTGCAATCGAGAGGATATGGACACAGTCATCATGAAAAGACAGTAGAGACGAATTGGACACACCATCCAATAAGAGCAGCATAGCATCACTCAGATTACCGAGCACTGGACATCAAAGGAAAACAAGAAAGGAAATCCAAGAAACCTGGCGACAAACAATAGAAAGGGACCACAAAGACATGAAATACATCTGTGGTACTATGCAGGAGAAGGGAGTCTTTTGTTGCTGCCCTACCTAAAAATGGTATAATGGGTGGTAACTAGGTAACTATATAATCGTATATGATAACATATCTCTGTTGCTTTTTCATGGAGGGAGTTCTCTTTCCATGGAGGGAACTGTTTTTCTTCCAAGGACGGAGTATACTTAAGGATTTTCTGTAATCATGATAGGATGTGGGTGTATCTGGAGATTGGCAATAACAGAATTATTTTGTTACCAGTTTAAACAAAATTTATTCCGGCATACTTAGCATTTTTGTAGAAGAACGGTTAGAGGGGGGGGGGGGGGGGGGGTGGTGTCGGTGACGAGAGGAAGATTGACAGTGAACGGACAAAAAGTGGACTCTACGGTGGTACATGGACACTGATGTCTTTGCCAGCAAATGGTGTGATGTGTTGTCCTTGTTATAACAAATTGAGATTTTGTCACACGTTGGGAGCTTTCAAGTTTTGGGTAGGTTCTATGAGGCCTAAGTTTTTATAACACCATTTTGATATAAGCATACACTATGGTATGTGGAACCCGTAAATCATGTGAAATATCAAAACTTTACCACCACATTAGATTTATACACAGGCTTATGGCTTATGCCATGATCATTTTATTGTTTCCTGTCGACAGCTTCCAACTCTGCCTTATTTCAGTCACAGGGATTGTTTAAGTTGGCCACAAAAGTGGCCCAGCATGTTGCTCTAGGCACAGCATATTTTGTTGTTCAGCAAGGTCTGACATGCTCCAAAAGGGATCCCCAGTTTGCTGTATTTCTGAGCAGCCCGCAGGTCTTTCTCTGCAGTCATAAGGCCTGATTCCCCGAAGTCAGCGGACAAGCCACAAGCCAGAGTTGACAAAAAACATCACAAGGGTACGAATGGGACCCAGGGCACCATTGCCTCGCCATTCCGAACAATTACCTCCCAAGCTCCTGACGCCACCCACTAAACATTTCAAGCAAAGGGGCTGTCCATACACTGCACGACACACGTGGAACCAGTCATCACCCGCCCCCATCGAGGCCCAGTCCAGCTTCCAGACCAAAAGGAAATGGGAGACCTCTCTCTCACCCCACTCTCTCTTTTGGGCAGCCCACCCTGCCAACAGCGTGCATAGCTGTCAGCACTTTTCCCCTTACCTCGTGGTGCGAATGGGATCCAAAGCAACAATACTTTGCCTTTCTCCGGGCAATCACCTCTCAAGTTTCCGATGCCACCTGATGGTCATTTGATCAAGGAAATGGGGACTGTCTATGCACTACACGACCCACCTAGGCCCAGTCATCAGCCACCCTTTTTACAAGCCGAAAGGTCAAGAGATGAATAGCCCTGGGACACAACGCGCACCAAACAGACCCAGCCCAGTCTCCACATCCTATTTGAAGACCCCTCTCTTGCCCCACACCGATCTTTATCTCTCTTTCAGTTAGGCCGCCCTGCCGTTGGTTTGCATAGCTGCCAACTCCTTTCCCACTTGAGTCTTGATGGTTATTTCATCAAATAAAGAGTGGCTGTCCATGCAGTACACGAACCAACCGGAACCAGTCATCAGCCACCCTGTTCACAAACCGAATTGCAAGGTGGGGAGACAACATTACCCGGGGCACAGCCATACAACTCGAAAAACCAGGCCCAGCCCAGCCTCCAGATCAAGAGAGAATGGAAGAGCCATCTCTTAACCCACTCTGCTTTTCAACTCTCTTTCAGGAGTCCACCCTGCCACCAGCTCGCATACCTGCCAGCTCCTTTCACCTTACTATAGTCTCGACTGTTAACACTCGGAAACTACCAGTATTGTCCTACTGCAGCCACAGAGGTAGCATGAATGGTTATGAAAGTGGTCAGTTATAATACTCCAGAAAGCGCATTCTGTTGTTCGGCAAGGTCTGACATGCCCCAAAAGGTATCTCAAGTTTGCTACCTTTCTGAGCATCCTGAATGAACAAAAACTGCTTTTGTTGCGCTTGCATCTTGTCAGACTTCCTTTCTTAGACTTCCAGTTGCTTTCCAGAGGACGTAGTTGAACAGCTATGTGAATAGTCACCTTTCTTCTATTTGATCTTGTATATCTGGTACCAGGAATATGAAACATTTTTAAAGGTTCATCGCACCCAGGGAGGCTACTTTTGCACTCACCTTTTATTTGTCCCATTTTTTGTGGCACCTTAAAGGCCACAGAAGCTGGCACATTTTTTAAAACTTTTTACAATGCGATGATGATGATGTCGATGAGGATGATAATCATGATGCTATGGATTGAGACTTCGTGACAGGGCTGTACTCTACGCTTACTATCATAACGTATCCTGGCGTGAACCAGGCCCGAGAGATACTGACACCTGCGGTGCTGGTCAGATGACTTGAGCAACACCTTCAACGACGCCTCCTTGAAGTGGATGAGACGCGACTGTGTAATCCCTAATGAGCCTATAGCACGCCCAACTCTGGGTAGGAGCCAGTTAGAGCCGAAACATCCCACAATGATTTTTGAAGGTACTGATGGGGATTCGAATCCACAACCTTCCATTGGGAAGACTGTAACCACACAGTCGAGTCTCATCCACTTCACGGATGCGTCATTGAGTGTTGCTCAAACCTTCTGACCAAC
>JAPXFY010001404.1:20000-36717 GCA_030674185.1 Monoplex corrugatus | reverse complement strand
TGTTTTTCTGATTCCCAACAAAGGATTAAAGACTGCGTGACAGAGCTATACTCTACGCTTACATCATAATATAATTATGCCATTTGCAGGAACCCTGGTGGGTAGGGTGAGAGAATCAAAAGGTTAAGTTTTTGCTTTGCTAGCATTGTTGACAATGTAGTTTGCTGGTGGACAGGGGTGCTGGAGTAAAAGGGGTTAATAACAAACGAGGAACTCCCACAACCCTTTTGGGGCCCACCAACCGTGGGAAAATTGGTCCCTTTATAACAGTGGAATTCTCTTCTCACTGCTTCCCTCTTGCGACTCCACGCAGTCAATAAATAAACAAATAAATAGATAAATAAATAAATGCATTACACATACATGTACTACATACATACACAACATACATACCACGTACGTACATCACATACGTACATACATACAAACACACACATACATACACACACATACATAACACACACATACATACGCACATACATACAAAACGCACATACATACATACGCAAAAACACATACATACGCACCACCATTACACACACCACATACATACATACAATAATACACATACATATATACATACAACACACCACACACACACATAAAAAAAAAATCTGAATCCAAGCCTAGACATGATGGCAGGGGCAGTGAAGGGTGCCAAGACTGTGTCTGCTGTGGCCTGACGAGGTGACCTTTAAATTGTATTTGCTTTTGAAGGCATTTTGGTGAACTCTTTGTGACAGTTCCTTTAACAAACTCTGACAGTTCTTGAATTTCCAGCACCGTCCACAAACTGGCTCTGTAACGTCGTTAACGTTGTTGTCAATGCAACTTGGCTAACCTGACAATCAATCGTCATACTATCAATTGACGGCTCTTTCAACAATCCTGTGGGGGGGCTGCTGTTGTAGTTGTTGTTGTTTTCAATTCCAATGACAAACTGACTGTTATCAGTGAGAAATGATTGCAAATAAATGTTTTGATTTTCCATGATAACGTTTTTACAATGGAAAATTTGGTGGTGGGAGGGGGGGGGGGGGGAGGGGGCAGGGGAAAGTCTATGTCACCGAAATGCCAACCCACAAATATTACAATATCAGAAAGTTTAGATTAGAACAAATCGACTTTCAATTGAAAATAAGCTAAAAAAAATCATTTTGACATTGGAAAGTTCAGCAAAAAGGTCTGAAAAGAAAGTACTGGAAAGAATTCGATCTATCAATTTCGCAATGAAAAGATAACAGTTTAGGATGAACTTCGCTGAGAACACCTTGATACAGAAAGGTTGATCTAAACACTCCAGACTACGGGAAGGTAAGCTAAAAAGTCTTGATTAGAGAAAACAAGAACCAAAAATACCCCACAAACCGACTAATCAAAAACAAGAGAGAGAGAGAGAGAGAGAGAGAGAGAGAGAGAGGAGAGAGAGAGAGGAGAAGAGAGACAAGGAACAGACAGACAGAGAGAGACGACAGAGAGAGAGAGACAGAGAGACAGGCAGAGAGAGACAGAGAGAGAGAGAGAAAAGAGAGAAGAGAAAGAGAGAGAGAGAGAGAGAGGAGAGAGAGAGACAGACAGAGGAGAGAGAAACAAAGACATCCTGATAATGAGAAATCATAAACTTGGACAAAAACAACGTGTCCTATACCACGTATGGCTGAGTGTTGAATAGTTCAGATACTGAAACGTTCAACACAAAATAATCTTCGTAGTGAAATGAACTCGTCACAAAATTTCCCAGAAAGAAGAACAGTCTTCCATCAGAAAACGACTTGCCGGCATGCCCTTCAGTCAAAAATGCTGATATGGGGAGAGTTTTTTTTTTTTTTTTTCAGCCTGATGGATGTCGTGTGCCGTGGTCTGATCGCCCGCACAAGGTTTGTGGTAAAGTTAACGACGGCCTCTTGATGTACGTGCTCATCGATCCTCTTGCCTCATACTGCTATTTTCTCACCCACACTATCGACTTTCAAGCCCAACCTCCTCTAGCCTTTTTCTTGATTCCACTTCTCCCTCTGTGTGTGCGTGAGTGTGTGTGTGTGTGTGTGTGTGTGTGTGTGTGTGTATGCGCGCGCGCATTTAGATCGTATGATTACTATTGTTTATTTAATTTAAATTATGTAGAATTATGTATAAACAAGCCGACTCACGCACATTTCTTTCCTTCCATCAAAGCACTTCATTTCTTTATTCGTTCTCTCTCTCTCTCTCTGTATACATGTGTGTGTGTGTATGTGTGTTTTTGTGTGGTTTTTTGTGTGTGTGTTACATGTGTGTGTTGTGTTTTGTGTGTGTGTTGTGTGTGCGTGTGTGTGAGTGTGCGCGCGTGCGTGCATGTATACATGTGTGTGTGTGTGAGTGTGTGTATGTGTGTGCGCACGCGCGTTCGTGTGAGAGAGAGTGTGTGTGCGCGCGCGTGGCGTGCGTGCATGTGTATGTATGTGTGTGTGTGTGTTTGTGTGCGCGAGCGCGTTCTTATGTGTGTGCGTGTGCATGCACGCGCGCTTCGCGCCTGTGCGCGCGTTTTGTACGTTTAGCGTACGCATATCATAATCGCTCTTTCGCGTATCTATACAGCTTTTGCGCATCGATAAAACGCAGTAAAAAATTGTGATTTTGAGTCGGAATGGCAAAGTAAGTATTATTGATACATTATTATCTGCTATCAAGAGCTGTGCCACAGAACTATTAATAAAAGTGAGTGGCATTTTACCGTATCAACTGTGCCACAGAACTATTAAGTAAAAGTCAGTGGCATTTTACCGTATCAACTGTGCCACAGAACTATTAAGTAAAAGTCAGTGGCATTTTACCGTATCAACTGTGCCACAGAACTATTAAGTAAAAGTGAGTGGCATTTTACCGTATCAACTGTGCCACAGAACTATCAAGTAAAAGTGAGTGGCATTTTACCGTACCAACTGTGCCACAGAACTATTAAGTAAAAGTGAGTGGCATTTTAACCGTACCAACTGTGCCACAGAAACTATTAAGTAAAAGTCAGTGGCATTTTACCGTATCAACTGTGCCACAGAACTATTAAGTAAAAGTCAGTGGCATTTTACCGTATCAACTGTGCCACAGAACTATTAAGTAAAAGTCAGTGGCATTTTACCGTATCAACTGTGCCACAGAACTATTAAGTAAAAGTGAGTGGCATTTTACCGTATCAACTGTGCCACAGAACTATTAAGTAAAAGTCAGTGGCATTTTACCGTATCAACTGTGCCACAGAACTATTAAGTAAAAGTGAGTGGCATTTTACCGTATCAACTGTGCCACAGAACATATTAAGTAAAAGTCAGTGGCATTTTATCGTATCGATCCCTATCACGATTCTTGTTATGTGTGTGGGTGTGTGTTTGGTTTTATTTTCTTCTTTGTCTTTTGTTCTTACAGTAAGTTTGTGTCGACAATTAACTCTGAACCTTTTACCTCTCTCTTTTTTTTTTTTTTTTTTTTCATAGAATGTCAGTATCGATAATCAACTCAAAATGAATCTGCTCATTTTCTCAGGGATAAAACACACACATCGTCATTGATCATTAATCATCATCATCATCATCATTATCATCATCATCATCATCATCATCATCATCATCATCATCATCATCATCATCATCATACGGCGCCAAATATATTCAAGAATCAAACCAAAGCGCCCACTCTCATCATTCAGCAAAACAATCACCCAATAACAAACCACACCTTCAGAGCACGAACATTGGGAAATGGAAGACAGGACTGGAGTAGGGTGTGTGTGACCCTTGACCCAAGCCGTCATCCTCCCACATCTCCCCTCTCTCTCTAACACACACACACATACACACACACACACGATGCTGAGCTAGGGTACACTCAAGCCTGTTCAACAAATGGCCCTTGATCCAAATAGTCATCTTCTCTGTCACACACACACAGACACACAGAGACAGATACACACAAGATGTTGAGCTAGGGTACACTCAAGCCTGTTTGATGAATGACCCCTGATCCAAATTGTCATCTTCTCCGTCTCACAACACACACACACACAGATGCTGAGCAGGTACACTCAAGCCTGTTCGATGAATGACTCTTGATCCAAATTGTCATTTTCTTTGTCACTCACACACACACACACACACACACACACACACACACACACACACACACACACACACACACACTCTCTCTCTCTCTCTCTTTTACTTTGTACTATTATATACTGGTGTATCGGTATGAAACAACAAAGGCCAGGTCATTGCACTGAACGAGTTGAACGACCTTTTCAGGTTGGTAAACATTTGAGCTTTTTCCTCCGATCTTCCAGGTCAACACATCATAATCATAATGTGCACACCAACCATACTGGTGTGTTGGTATGATTGTGAAAACATCATCTACTCGCAAAAAACTCGGCACATAGTTTCGAAAGGTTGCAGGCATTACACGAACACAATATTGATCCTAGTATTTTCGCAATATTGTCAACATTCAATCCAGAAAAACCCATTTCTCTCTCTCTGTCTCCTCCCTCTCTCTCTCTGCTTCTCCCTCTCTCTCGCTCTCTCTGCCACTTTCTCTCTCTCTCTCTCTGTCCCTCTCTCTTTCTGCTTCTCCCCCTCTCTCGCTCTCTCTGCCTCTTTCTCTCTCTCTGTCCCTCTCTCTTTTCTGCTTCTCCTCCTCTCTCGCTCTCTCTGCCTCTTTCTCTCTCTCTGTCCCTCTCTCTTTCTGCGAACATACACACACGCGTGTGCGCGCATAGCCAGCAGCAACTAATTTTCAGAAGGTGGGCAGCCAGAGATCATGTGACGACAAGACAAACGATTAATTTTCTCTGTGGCTGATGCAGAGATCGGCGGTCGATCTGCTATTTTCGAGAAAAGGGCAGTGTTCTCAATTTCAAATCAATCCTCTCCTCCCCCCCCCCCCTATCTCTCTCTCCTCTTTCTCCCCCCCCCCCCCCCACCTGTATTTCTGTTGCTACCTAGTTCTACATGTACGAAACGGTTTTCCGTTTACTTTTCTCACCTCCACATTGTGATTTCATTTAGTCCTTTTCTCACACTGGACGAAGCAGCAGGGAAGTTTCAGTCTTTTTCTTCTAATTTTGCATTTGGTGTGTTTGTTTGTGATCTTACATTCACGCTTGACAAAGGCCAGTTGGCCGAAAATTTGCGCCTGTCTTGTCTTGTCTTGTATGAAATACGTGTTCTGACTCTATTTTCGTGTTATTCGGGTTCCTGTTTGCTTGAACGCGGGCAGTCACACTTGTTTTGAATTTAAATGAAAAAGTTAAAAAGAAAGAGTGGCATAACAATGCAGATAACAGGCCAGGCAGTAAGTAACACTAGGTGACTGACTGGACAACGTATAACATAATACAAAAAGACAACAGTTCCAGAAAAACAGAAACACAACGTGTGGCTTGAAATGCTGACACAAACAGATTTTCTTCTTTTTTTTTTTTCCCCCCCTTTTCTTTTTCATTCACTCGCCGAACTAGTTTCGCATTTCTTCAACAGACTGGTTCCCCTGCTGTTTTGTTTTTGTTTGCGCTCTCTGCCTGCCTGTCTGTCTGTCTGTCTATCTGTCTGTCTCTCTCTCTGTCTGTGTGTGTGTGTGTCTCTCTCTCTCAGAGAGAGAGAGAGAGAGAGAGAGAGAGAGAGAACGACAGCGAGCGAGAGACAGAAAGAGAGAGAACGAGAGCGAGAGAGAGAGAGAGAGAGAAAGAAAGAGAGAGAGAGAGAGAGAGAGAGAGAGAGAGAGAGAGAGAGAGAGAGAGAGAGAGACATACATACATTCATAACACACCACAACACATACACTTATGTTTTCAGGAAGCAGCATTTCAATTCCGCAAGAGCTTAAGTTCACTGGATCGTAAGAGGAGAAAAGCACACAATGAGAGAGCGAGTGTGTGTGTGTGTGTGTGTGTGTGTGTTGTGTGTGTGTGTGTGTGTGTGTGTGTGTGTATGTGTGTGTGCGTGTGTGTGTATGTGTATGTGTGTGTGTGTTCGGGGGATGTCGGTGGTAGTGGGGGGGGGGGGGGAATACACCCGAAAATATGAATAATACAAAAAAAGAAAAACAAAAAAAAGCCTGGTAAACTGTCAGGCCATACCACTAAACGAGTTGAATGACTCTGCCAGACAGGTAAACACTGAAGCTTTTCCCTTCATCCGGTCTTCCAGCTCACCAGATCACAACAACAACGTGCAGACTTGCTACTGTCTGAGCATCCTTCACATGCACTCACACGCAAAAAAAAAAAAAAATCAAATGCGTACGTTAAAGATTCCGTAAGCTTTGTCAGAGTTTACTAGCTTGTAGAAACACGAAAATGCTCATGCACACTTCCCAAAAACGGAATATTGTTGCCTACTATGCGGATTAAAAACAAACAAACAAACAAACAAACAAACAAACAAAAACAACCGGATGTACAGGTAAAAGCTCACGTGTGTGTGTGTTCGTTCGTTCTTTGATTTAACGTCTTTTCACTATGACTGATATTAGACGTACGTGTGTGAGTGTGAGTGTGAGTGTGAGTGAGTGTGTGTGTGTGTGTGTGTGTGTGTGTGTGTGTGTGTGTGTGTGTGTGTGTGTGTGTATGTGTTTGTGCGTGTGTGCTATATCTATAGCTATGATATAGCTGCTGCTGCTGATGTGTGTGTGTGTGCGCGCGCGCGCATGTGTGTGTGTGTGCGTGTACATATGTATATATCTATAAATATATATATACATATATGTGTGTGTATGTATGTATATATATATATATATATATATGTGTTGTGTGTGTGTGTGTGTGTGTGTGTGTGTGTGTGTGTGTGTGTGTGTGTGTGTGTGTGTGTGTGTCTGTGTTTTACTTGTTTACTCAACATTTCTAATAAAATGATAAAACATGCAATACATCTTCATTATCATTGTGAAATATACGTACAAATCATACATAATGACACACATGTACAAGTCATACTTTCAACATAAACCTACTACACACATAAACCCATACGTCAGTTTACATCACACGTAAGACACTAGTTGTCCAAAGGTCTTCAAATTTTACCCCTTTAGAGAAAGTGAAGGTCGTGACTCCACAATATGGAGGAGACTATTTCCATGGGTAAGATACCACGTAATAACAGGCCCACTCATATATGTGACCCATTCTCACAAAAGGCACAATAAGTCTCAGTTTAGGCATTTTTAGGTTTTGGTATCACTATAAAGTTTAGAATCTCAGCTTTCAAATGGTACTAAAGCTGAGTTTCAGGCTACAAAAACAAGAGAGTTATGGAGTTTCAAAGATGAGAAGGGTCAAGTCAGCCATTTTGAGAAAAACAGTGTTGAAGAGTATAGGTCTGAATTGAAATGGCAAGGTCAGAAACTCCTTAGCAACAAGCATTCAATATCAACCATATTCCATACTTCCCTTGTTCATTTAATTGTCCATCCATCCAAAACAACAAAAA
Source organism: Monoplex corrugatus (assembly GCA_030674185.1). Lineage (NCBI taxonomy): Eukaryota > Metazoa > Mollusca > Gastropoda > Littorinimorpha > Ranellidae > Monoplex > Monoplex corrugatus. Next base: position 29,260 of record JAPXFY010001404.1, on the reverse strand, counting down.
GAAAAATAAATTTAAGAAAAGCGTACTTTAATTACCAAAATGTTACGGAACTTGTGAATATTTTGAAAGGAGATAGTAGCACTTACCACACATTAAAACACAAAAAAATGATACTTATCGATTGGATTTGACTTTATTGTGTTAGGACATGGTGTAAAAGTGGTTATAGGACATGAAAATGCAGAAAACACAAAATTGACAAATGTGTCCCTGTTCAGAGTTTTCAGCCCACAGAAGCAAAAGGCCTCGCCCGACTTATTGTACCTTTTGTCAGAACAGGTCACATATATTACGCCTTCTCCACTTACAAGCCGCAGCTCAGGAACGCAGAAGGAGGACATAAAGACACAAGTCGACTCTTCTTCCGGCTGAGCGATTGCAGTCGTTAGCAGGAGGGCTTAGTAGGCAGTGATCCTAAGTAAGCTGAACCACGACAGCCATCGTTCAAGTCTGCTGTAGGGACCTGGCAACAGTGCAGCGTCTCCTCTGGTGGGTGGGACTCAGTTAGACATCTCAGCTAGTGTGGACTTCCTGGCACTGAGGCTTCGAATGACTGAACATGGGGTTTCGTGGCGTGTTGAGGAGTGGGTATATCTGCGTGGGATCAACGACACCTCAACGGCACTGAAGATGAAGGGGCAGAGGGGAAAAAAAAAAAAAAAAATATATATATATATATATATATCTATATATGTGTGTGTGCAGTTCGAGATAAACGGACACAGTTTATAACGGCGCGTGAAAATGCTGACGTAAAGAGAAAAATGTTTTTATATCCACTCGGTGAACTCGTTTCGTGTTTTTTTTCGACAGGCTGGCTCGTCATGCTGCGCTTTGTTTCGTCCTCTCTCTTTCTCTGTCTGTCTGTGTCTGTCTGCTTGCTTGTCTGTCTGTCTGTCTCTCTCACACACATAAACATACTGCATCATAACACACACACATCCGTCTGTATCATATTTCCCAGCAACATCATTTTCGTTGCGTCAGGACAAGAGCGAGTTTGAAAAAATGGCTTTAAGCTAATAATTTCCAGTACCGTTGGAAAACGAAATGTCATTGTCTGTCCGTCTGTCTGTTTCTCTCTGTCTGTCCGTCTGTCTGTCTGTTTCTCTCTGTATGTCTGTTTGTCTCTCTCACACACACAAATACACACACGCGCAAGCACATACAGACACACACAGTGCGCCTCAACAAAAACACAAACCTATACCATATTTCCAAAAAGCAGCAATTTCATTATGTCAGAGCGCGCCCGACACCACACACACACACACACACACACACACACACACACACACACACACACACACACACACAACCATTCAAGTTAAAAAAAACAGAAACGATCTGTGTGTGTGTGTGTGTGTGTGTGTGTGTGTGTGTGTGTGTGTGTGTGTGTGTGTGTGTGTGTGTGTGTGTGTGTGTGTGGGAGAGAGAGAGAGAGAGAGAGAGAGAGAGAGAGAGAGATTGTGTGTGTGAGTGTGTGTGTGTATCTGTCTGTCTGTACGTGTGTGTGTGTGTATACGTATGTGTGCACACGCTCGCAGGTGTACAGACCAACCTTCAGATGTCCTGGCACAATGCAGAAGAGAAGCACAAAACCTGTTACTTAGGCTGATTATTTCGCCACATGTCTCAAGTGCGCCCGCACACATCCAGAGAGTCAGGCTGACAGAAACACACACACACACACACACACACACACACACACACACACACACACACACACACACACGCACAGACACACACAGACACACACACACACACACACAAACGCAGATGCACGCGTACAAACACACTGGCACACATACTATGCTGCTAAGAGGAATTTTCGCATTGGCAGAATGCAGTCTTTTTTCTGGTCTATCCTTCATCTTCTCTCTGTCTGTCTGTCTGTCTGTCTGTCTGTTTGCCTGCCTGTCTGCCTCTCTCTCTCTTAGACACAGACATGCACGTGCACTAGTCGACGCAGATAGGTGGAAACTTGTTCAGAGATAGAATTCAGTTAAGTGGACGTTAAAGTAGAATACCTGTTTTATTCCCTCTCTCCCTGGCATTAGTAACTGTTACTGTTATTTTTGTTTAAAGCCCAGCCAACTGCGCAGAGCCATATGAGGGCTACAACTGTTTCAAAACATACACAATACTTCAACAGGGGGGGGGGGGGGGGGGGGAAAAAGTAAATTAAGTACACATACATCAATGCATTCGCATACATAATCTAAAGAGATGCCCCTCGCGTTGACCACTCCTCCGTCCGATTTACTGCACTGAGGATTTAAAAAAAACATACCTCAGGAAGAGAGTTCTTGAATGTTATATAGAACCAATACTGTTGTACGGATGTGAAGCGTGGACAGTCAACAAGCAAAGCCAGAACAAGATTGAGGCAGCCGAGATGTGGTTTCTAAGAAGAATGTTGAGAGTTCTATGGACAGCAAAGAAAACAAACGAGAGTCTTGATGGAGGCAGACACAAGGAGATCACTCATAAGGAAGATTAGGAAAAGACAGGCAACATTTATAGGCCATTTTATGAGGATGGGAGATTTGGAGCACCTGGTCACAACAGGAAAGCTGGAGGGAAAGAGCACCAGGTAGACCCAGGGAGAAAATGCTAGACGGACTTGCGGAGTGGCTGAAGACGAGGAGGGTGGAGAAGATGCTTGGGGCAACAAGAGATAGAGACAGATGGAAGTCCATGATCGCCAACGCCATGCGGCAGGGCACCTGATGATGGTGATGATGATGATACCTCAATACACATTTAAACATAACTAAGGACACTAAAACATACAATAACGGGCTTAAATTACCTAAAACCTCTTCCGCATATCTCATGTCCTGTGAGCCAAATATGCACTCGATAAATGTACCCAATTATCAATCCAAAGCGAAAGTACGAAAGATTTTATCGAACATATACAGGTGAACGGACTAGCAAGGTAGAAAATGATAGGAAGAAATGACAGAAAGCAAAGCCGGAAGAAATAAACAAAGAGACTGACAAAAAAAAAAGAGGATATTTCTAGCACAGAATTTCCAAAGGGAGGGGGATACTGTTTATACTGAAAGAGCCCCCGGCATCCCCATGGGAAATGGAATTAACCACAAATAATGGCTCAAACACACACACAACGAACACAGTACGACACAGCCTCATATACAAAGACATTGAGAGAGAGAGAGAGAGAGAGAGAGAGAGAGAGAGAGAGAGAGAGAGAGAGAGAGAGAGAGAGAGAGAGAAGAGATTATGAGAACTTTGTGACAATAGCCTGCTATTCCCATTATATCAAAGAGTACAACCCATTTCATAACAATTACGTATCGGGGTGGGTGGGTGGGTGGCGGAGCCAATTCAATATGACATAAACATGTACAATAAAGTCCAACTTAAAAAAAAATTGCACCTTCGCTGATATCAGTTATATTTTTACATTGAGAAATACAGCAACAGAGAAAGGGAAGGAGAGAGAGGGTAGTGGAGGGAAGGAGAGACACATACACACACAGACAGAGAGGGGAGGGAGAGAAAGAGGCAGAGAGAGAGAGAGAGAGAGAGAGAGAGAGAGACAGACAGACAGACAGACAGACAGACAAACAGAGAAAACGAGAGACGTTTGGTTGGAAACAGTAATTAGTGTGTGTGTGTTTGTGTGAGAGAGAGAAAGAGAGAGAGAGTTGTGTGTGTGTGTGTGTGTGTGTGTGTGTGTGTGTGTGTGTGTGTGTTTTGTTTGTGTGCATGTGTCTGTATATGTGACGGAGAGAGAGACAGAAGGAGGGAGGGAGGGAGCGAGTGAGATGAGGGTGGGGGAAACATGCAGGTAAATGGAATGTTCACATGAAGTGGCAGACATTAGAGACTAAAAAGTAAACAAAGCAGGGAATAAATGCCTGTTTTCTCTTGCCAACGGTAAACAGCTACAGACATTCCTCTGGATAAGAACTAGGGAAAAAAATCAATGTGCAGAATGAGTTACGCTGATCACTCAGCGAACCCCCCCCCCCCTCTCTCTCTCTCTTTCATGCATACACACACACATACAGACCGAAGAACACATACAAAGAGAAATAGAGAGAGAGAGAGAGAGAGAGAGAGAGAGAGAGAGAGAGAAGAGAGAGACAGAGAGAGAGAGGAGAGAAGAAGAGACAGAGAGAGAGAGACAGAGAGACAGAGGAGAGAGAGAGAGGAAGTGTGTGTGTGTGTGAGAGAGACAGAGAGAAAGAGAGAAAGAGAGAGAGAGGAGAGACAGAGAGGAGAGGAGAAAGAGAGAGAGAGGGGGAGAAAGAGAGAGGGGAGGTAGGAGGTAGGCGGCGATCCTCTTCCCGGAAAGAAGTGTTAAATTTCTCAGGGGAAAATGGCAATGACAACACACACACACACACACACACACACACACACACACACACACACACACACACACATACACACACACACACACACACACACAAACGTAAGTCAGAAAGAGAAGAGAATTGTAGGAAGTTTCATTCTAGTGGCAAAACCAACAGAACGAATTGGAACCAAGAACACTTCCCTTCTTCCATGGCGTCTCTTTTAAAGTTATGAGCCACCCTGGAGCTTGTTGCCACGTTTTATCTACGCGGATATCAGCACTTACAGCCTGGTTTCTTGGACACATAAGTGCTATTTGGGTTAGTGGACCACTTCGCAAGTTTGTAACGTGCTCGACCTTGGATGACCTCGACTGACTTTTAGTAGCACGCACACTTGTCTTGAACACCGAACTGTGAATGATTCTAGAAATTTGCTTCTCTACAACTTAAGGGTTACAGAAATTTAACAGGTTTTAGAAATATTTTCATTACATTTACCTTATGTATGTATATTATATATATATGAATATATATATATATATATATATATATTATATATACATACATATATTCACACATATGCATATATATATAATATATACATATATATATATACATGAGATGAGAGACAGATAGATAATAGATAGATAGACAGACAGACAGACAGATAGATAGATAGATAGATAAATAGACAGATAGACAGATAGGTAGACAGATAGATACTAGATCGACAGACAGATAGATACATAGATCGACAGACAGACAGACGTACCTTCTTACGTATGTATGTATGTATGTTATTGTATGTATGTATGTATGTATGTATGTATGTATGTATGTATGTATGTATGTATGTATGTATGTATATATGTATGTATGTATGTGTGTGTGTATGTATGTATGTATGTATGTGTGTATGTATGTATGCATGCATGCATACATGTATGTACGTACGTATGTATGTACGTGTATATGTATGTATGTACGTACGTATGTATGTATGTATGTATGTATGTAAGTATGTACGTATGCACGTACGTATGTATGTATGTATGTATGTATGTATGTATGTATGTATTTATGTATGTATGCATGCATGTATGTATGTTTTTCCGTGATCACAGAAACTGTACCTACTTATGGAATACCAAACTTGCAGAAAAGGACGCCATGACATGGCTTGGGTGTCCTTATTCTTATCAATCCTTGTGAGAGGCAAAACAGACGTTCTTGTTGTAATTAAACAAGAGGGAGAAAAACACTTGAAAATCCCACGTAGGCAGATTAGCTTTGTATTGAGTCCCGCCGTCTCCTGTCTGTGCATGTGCAAATATTATTATAAGGCGGACTGTTAGATCCATATGGCGAAGGACAAGACCAAGAAGAGAAGGAGGACCAATCACAGCTATTGTTATTTGTGTTTAAAACCCAGCCGACTGCGTAGAGCCATATCAGGGCTATGACCTTTTCAAAACATACACAATACTTCAACATTTTCTTTCTTTTATTGTTGTTTAAAGCCCAGCCGACTGCGCAGAGCCATATCAGGGCTATAACCGCTTCAAAACGCACAAAACTTCAACAAGAAAAAAAAAAAAAAAGAAGAAAATTAAGTTCACATATCAATGCATTCGCGCACATAATCTAAGGACATGCCCCCGGCGTAGGACCATTCTGTCCGATTTACCGCACAGGGAAGATTTAAAAAACACACCTGAATACAAATATAAGCATACATAAGGACACCAAAACATATATAAAAACAGGAATAAATTACCTAAAATTGCTTCCGCATATCTCACCTCCTTAAAGCCAAAAATGCACATAATACATGTACCAATTATCAATCCGAAGAAAAAGTAAGACTTTATCGAAAAAATACAGGTGAACGGACCATTAAGGCAGAAAATAAGTAGAAATAACAGAAAGCAAGGCAACAAGGCAGAAACAATGAGAGTGACAGAAAAAAGGAAATTTCTAGCACAGAATTTCCAGAAGGTGGGGATACTATTTGTACTGAAAGAGCCCCCGGCAACCCAACGGGGGAAAATACTTCAACAAGAAAAGAAAATTAAATACAGATATCAATGCATTCGCGCACATAATCTAAGGAGATGATCCTGGCATTGACCATTCCGTCCAATCTGTCACACAGGATTTAGAAAACATACCTGAATTATAAGTTTAAATATAACTAAAGACACTAAAACATCTATAAAAACGGGCTTAAACTACCAAAAATTGCTTTCACACATCTCATTTCACTAGAGCCAAAAATGCACTTAATACATGTACCCAATTATCAATCCTAACAGAAAGTATGCAAAACTTTATCAAACACATACACATGAACTGACCAGCAAGGCAGAAAATGACAGGAAGAAATGACAGAAAGCAAAGGAGGAAGAAAGACACAAAGAGACTGACAGGAAAGAGGAAATTTCTAGCACAGAATTTCCAGAAGGTGGGGATACTATTTGTACTGAAAGAGCCCCCGGCGTTCCCATGGGGATGACCAATCACAGCTGTGCGATGGTCAGCGCGGCGGGCTAACAATCAAAGTTTACGGGTTTGAAACCTATAGGTTCTGTCAAAACCATTATGGCTTTATTTTTTTTTTGTACCTCATCTGGGTCCTACCCAGAGTTGCATGTGCTATGGTCTCGTTGGAAAGACGGCCGATGACACAAGTCGAATCTCATCCACTTTACGTATGAGTCACTGAGGGTGTTGCTCAAATTTCCTGAATAACAGCGCAGGTATCGTATTTCTCGGGCCAAGATGAAGAAAGGACATTTCACGGGCCTGGATGATGAAGGGATACGTTACGAAAGCAAACGTGGAATATACATGTAGTGCCGTCACAGTCTTTACCCAGAGTAGATTCTACAGCTCCATGGTTATCATCCGTACCGTCATGCATCATCACAGGACTGACAACAAAAACGTCCAGCTCAGTGGCCATTTAAGCTACGCAGAAAATGGTACAACGAGATGGAAAGAAGAGAGAGAGAGAGAGAGAGAGAGAGAGAGAGAGAGAGAGAGAGAGAGAGAGAGAGAGAGAGAGAGAGAGAAGGAGAGAGAGAGAGCGAGCGAGTGAGTGAGAGAGAGACAGACAAACAGAGACAGAAAGAGAGAGAGAGAGACAGACAGACAGACAGAGCGATAGAGAGAGAGAGAAGAAGAAGAAGAAGAAGAAGAAGAAGAAGAAGAAGAAGAAGAAGAAGAAGAGGCAGTATCCTTAGGTTTCGCTGGAAAATCCAATCCACTTCAAGGGAAAAAATACGTTTAATCCTAAATACTTGAAGGGTTGATCTATTGCATTCTCACAAAATTCACTCGAAGAATCAGAAAAAACACGAAAGAAGAATATGAATAATAATAATAATAGTGAACATTTATGGCGCTTAATCTAAAAAAAGCCCTAAGCGCTTACAGTAAACACACACACACGCGCACACACAACACACGCACACACCCGCACACACACACACCCGCACACACACACACACACACACCCGCACACACACACACACACGCGCGCGGGCACAGATTTCAAGGTGGCAGCTGAAGTAAGAGTACATATTCAATACAACAAAACAAGACAGGCGCAAATTTTCGGCGAACTGGCCTTTGTCAAGCGTAAGATTACAAACAAACAAACACTAGATACAAAAAATTTGAGAAGACTGAAACTTCCCTGCTGCTGTCTTCAATGTCAGATGCTGCTGTCTTCAATGTCAGAAAAGAGTCCTTTTCTCACATTGAAGACAGCAGCAGGGAAGTTTCAGTCTTTTTCTCACATTGAAGACAGCAGCAGGGAAGTTTCAGTCTTTTTCTCACATTGAAGACAGCAGCAGGGAAGTTTCAGTCTTTTTTTCAAATTTTTTCATATTCTTCTTTCGTGTTTTTTCTGGTTCCTGTTTGCTTGAATGCGGACAGTCACACTTGTTTTGGATTTTGAGAATGCTTGATTTTCTCACTGGACGCACTTAACATACCATATCACTAGGCCACTCCTCGTTCTTATGGCCGAAAATAAAAAGAATGGGCATCCCTAGTTGTTTTTTTGTTTAATATACATTTTCTGTGACAGTCTCTATATAAATAAGAACCAACTTATTCGTATATCTTACCAAACATACGCACACACTCCACCGAAATTAGATTTTACCAAACATACGTACACATTCTACCGAAATTAGATTTTACCAAACAAACCCACATATTCTACCGAAACACTAAGCCACTTTTGAGTTCTTGAGACTGATTATGCCTAGATTTTGTGACTTTTCCCCAGTAAAAAAACTACTTAATTTTCTGTAAGAAACTATTTAATTTTCTGCAAGAAACTATTCAATTTTCTGTAAGAAACAATTTAATTTTCTGTAAGAAACTATTCAAATAAGCACTGATTTCTTCTCAGATGTTACCGATTTCCCTTTAGATTTTTCAGTTTGTCCTTTCACACAAAGTCTACCATAAGAAACACCCCCTCTCCCTTTTCCTTGAGGGTCGTGTCTGAAGGGGGGGCACACCTACTGGAGGCAACCTGATCACCACTTGTTGCCAAGGGCCTCTGCCACCTCTCCACTGTACCTTGCTGGGTCAAGTGCTATGATTCTGGCTTGCTCTCTTCCATTTTACCACTCCCCTCAAAAACCCTCACCCTCTCACGTGGACGTCGTGCTGTGAGTTTTCTACTAATAACAGGACTGGCTGCAATCTTCCTTTGGTCGTGAAGGCTTTTCCTGCATACTGCCCGCTGGTTGGCTTTTCTCCTCCTCCCCCCCCCCCCCCTCTCTCTCTCTCTCTGTTGAGACCTGTTAACCCCAAATCTGGGGTCTCGAGTTCAGTTCCAGTCTGGAACATAAGAATTGGTCCGTTCGCTGTTCGTCTTGACGGTCCAATAATTCTATTGGT
>JAPXFY010001404.1:5000-15000 GCA_030674185.1 Monoplex corrugatus | reverse complement strand
AGGATAAAAATCTCAAAGCACAGTAAGAAGGCAGAAACAAAAAGAGAGGGACAGAAAAGACGAAATTTCGCACAGTATTTCCAGAAGATGGGGATACTATTTATACTGAAAGAGCCCCCGGCATCCCCACAGGGGGATAGCTGGTTTCATGGGTTAGGGGTGGTAAAAAGAACGTTACTCCCGGTGTAAGACACGCTCATTGATAACGTTGGCCGTCGTTACAATGCTATTAAAGTGTCAGGTGTTGTTTTGGAGCCGCTGTATTTCTTTGACATAACGACACAACGCCTGCACTACACTACAGGCAGACAAAGGGCCAGGTTCAGAGACAGGGTGTGTATGTGTGGGGGGGGGGGGGGGGGGGAAGGGGTGTTCGTGCTGGGACCACCCCCCCCAAAAAAAAAGTTTATCTGGCACGCTTAGTGACAGATGTTGATAAAACAGTCACAATACTACTGGCATTTGTAAGAGATTGCCCTCAGTCACGTTGGTTTGTTACAGTTTCTGTAATTTCTCTCTGTCTCTCTGTCTCTCTCTGTCACGCACACGCACACACGCACGCACACACACACACACGCACAGACACAAACACTGATAAGGAATGCTTAATGTTAAGATTTTCAGCGTAGATTCTGCTTATGAAGCATCTAGTAAGTGAGTATGTACATGTATAATACATATCCAATCTGTATACAATACGACACAAAGTGACAAACTTCCAGTTATAAGGAGTTCTACGCTTAAAACTGTCAAGTGAGTATGGCACAGCCCTTACAGAAACCCCGATTCAGTATCACCACAATAGGACACTGACCAAGAAACTTGCTTACAATTGTCTTCAACACACACTCAGTACCGCAGGCTGATACCCTGAACAAACGCAGAAACTGACGGACCAATTCCAAACCAAAATTTAGCCAGTCAGATCGGACTGCCTGTTCAAAGCTCAAAGAGAAAACAGGGTTTGGGTAACGCCTAGCCAGTGTGAGATGGGTGGAGCAGTTGTTCCTTTAGCTCAAAACATTTACCTTTGGACAGCTGGGGTTTTTTTTTTCATATATATATATATATTTTTTATTTTTATTTAGATGAATGGAGAAATGTTATAGCAAGGCAACTAGGTTTTGCTAATCAACCTCTGAATTTCTACTGGTGCCTCGTTAAAACAATGGATGAAATCATACTCTAATGGAGAAATCATACTCTAACATATCTGATTCCCCTGAAACTCTTTGGTTTTCCTCTGAAACCTTACGAATGCCTCGCTTTCAGTTCGCTTAAAGGGCGTCAAAACGCATGGACAACTTTTATGCATTACATTATACGTCCGTCATGACCTGGATGTGGCCCGGCCCCCCAAGAGTGTAAGGAGTTCAGGGCCGAAACACTTGTCTAAAGGGGGTTACTTCTCTGAAGACCTGTTGTCTAGCTCTCCCTAGAGTTTCTTTCTACCTGCACATGGTCAATCCATTGACTTCCGGGAATAGTTCGGAGGACATTCGGGAAAGACCGAAGGACACTGGGAAAGACTAGATCTGCGGGCTTTGTGGGTTGGCTTCCCACCTTGCCTTTGATAACATGCCACGAGTTCCATAAATGAAAGATGCTCCCAGGATTCACCGAAAGGGGGAGAGAATGATGAATCCATCGGCACTGACTCCATCACGACTGGAAACGCACAGCGGATCATGATTAATGACCAGATGGAATTTCCGTGTGCGTGTGGAAGGAGATTCACCACCAAACGCGGCATGAAGATCCACAGGACAAAAATGGGCTGTTTGAAGACTCATACGAACCAGCAGCAGCGCACTGCGACAGCAGGTGAGACGTTGGATGACCAAGGCCAGGATTTAAACCACAGTGCCAAGGACATCCACGCTGATGGCTCTGGTGCGGATCTTGCACAAGCTCTTAACGCCAAACGTGAAAAACTCAATTTGCCGCCTGCCGGTGCAAAAGAACAATGGGAGAAATTAGATGAGGAACTTGTCCTTAAGCTGAATGCGCTAATAGGGAACAGTACGCTGGAACACAAACTTGACACATACGGAGATCTCATATACTCTATCTGCAGGGACACTTATGGAGTGAAGCAGCCAAAGACAAAAACGCCTCCCCAGAAATCCAGAAGACAGCAACAGATGGAGAGCATCCGGGGGAAGAAAAGGAAGCTTAAAAAGCGAATGAAAACTGCCTCAGAATTCGAGAAGCAAGGGCTCCTGGAACTCTGGAAAGATCTGAAAGCCAAACACAATGCTCTCAGCAAAGTGGAATCAGCAAGGCGAAGAAAGAGCAAAAAGAAGAAGACTCAAGATCGTTTCTTCAAAGATCCCTTTGACTTTGCAAACAAGCTGTTTGAACAACCCAAATCAGGGACTCTCACAGTGGGCAAGGAACCCTAGAGCAGCATCTCAGGGAAACATATTCCGATTCTCAGCGCGAGGCACCACTTGAAATCCAGAATCTGGTTTGGCCTGCAGCGCCAGAAGGAAAATTCAATAACAAACCACCAACACTGGATAAAGTGAAGAACGTAGTAAAGAAAGCCAGAGCCAAGTCAGCACCTGGACCAAACGGAATACCATACTTGCTCTACAAGAAATGCCCAAAAGTGCTCGAGTGGCTCCACAAGATGATTCGATCAGCATGGAGGAACCAGAAGATCAGCGACCAATGGATGAGAGCTGAAGGAGTGTACATTCCGAAGGAGCAGAACTCCAGCAGCATCAACCAGTTCAGGCCAATATCACTTCTGAACGTCGAGGGGAAAATCTTCTTCTCTGTTATGGCAGCAAGACTGACAAAATACCTGACTATAAACAAGTATCTGGATATGTCAGTCCAAAAGGGAGGCATACCAGGAATGCCTGGATGCTTGGAACATGCCACGTTGATTTGGGATGCCATCCAAAAAGCAAGAACAAACAAGAGAGACATTGACGTAGTTTGGCTTGATCTGGCGAATGCATATGGATCAGTTCCACACGATATGATCCAGCTGGCTCTTGAAATGTATCACATCCCAGAAAACATCCGAATAATGCTGAGGAAGTATTTCCAAGGGTTCTCAATGCGGTTCTCTACCAAAGAATACACCACGGACTGGATAGACCTAGAGGTGGCCATTGCAATGGGCTGTGCAATCTCTCCCATACTGTTCGTGTTGGCAATGGAAGTCATCTTGAAAGCTGCAATGAAGAGTTCAGGTCCAGTGAATCTGGGAGATGGATACCAGATGCCTCCTCTGAAAGCTTTCATGGATGACACAACAGTCTTGTCCATGGATGAGGAAGAGACACACCAAATCTTAAAGCAGCTGGATGAGCTGGTGGCCTCTTCAAGAATGAGGTTCAAACCTAAGAAATCCCGAAGTCTCTCACTGCGAAAAGGAAAAGTGGCAGATTCAGTCAAATTCATGGTAGCCAACCAAGCCATCCCCACTGTCACAGAAGAGCCAGTAAAAAGTCTCGGAAGATGGTATGATGACTCCCTGAAAGACACACAAAGGGGATGTGAAACCAAGCAAACAGCAGAAGAAGGCCTGAAGAAAATAAATAAATGCGGACTGCCAGGCAAATACAAAGTCTGGTGTCTACAGTTCATGCTGATACCAAAGCTGCTGTGGCCACTGCTAATCTATGACATTTGCACCAGCACAGTGGAAGCAATGGAAGCCAAAATCAACAAATACACAAGAAAATGGCTCGGTGTCCCACCTGGTCTCACTGATGTTGCATTCTACTGTCGTCAAGCAATGCTGAAGCTACCTCTCAAATCCATAGTGGAGGAATACAAAGTTCGAAAAGCAAGACTGTTGAGCATGCTGGAGGAATCGGAAGACAATATCGTGAGATCAGTTCAGCCAAAGATGAGAACTGGCAAAAAATGGAAAGTCCAAGAGGCTGTAAACAATGCCAAGAGAAACCTCAGCATCAAAGAAATAATTGGACACACGCAAACCAACAGACAGGGACTGGGAGCAACAAAAATGCAGTGGTGGTCCAAAGCCAAAGGGAAGGAAAAAAGAGACATGATCATACAGGAGTTGAAGAAAGAAGAAGATGTCAAAAGAGTGCAGAAGGCAGTCCAGCAAGGTCAACAGGGGCAATGGAGAACATGGGACAGTGCACTCCAAAGAAGTCTCAGCTGGAACGATATGTGGCACATGGCTCCTCTAAGGATAAGCTTCCTCCTCAGATCTGTATATGACCTGCTCCCCTCGAATGCAAACTTAGTGAAATGGGGGAAATCAGATGACCCAGCATGTCCGCTCTGTCAGAAGAAACAAACAGTGGAACATGTCCTAAGCTCTTGCAAAGTAGCGCTAGCCCAAGGAAGGTATACATGGAGGCACAACCAAGTTCTGAAAGTGATCACAGACGTGGTTAGCGAAAAAACCATGACCCCAAACGCACCAATTGCTATGACAACGTTCTACAAAGCAGGAGGGAAACAGGTCTGGCCCGAAATTGCTATGACAACCAGCACATTGCCAAAGGGTCTTCTGGATGGAGCAGTCGACTGGGAGTGTACAGCAGACATCCCAGAGTGGAGAAATTACCCAGATGTCATCAGCAAGACAGGCATGAGACCAGACATCGCTCTCCACTCTGACTCCTCGAAACAAGTGATTCTGATAGAACTCACTGTGCCATACGAAAGCAGAATGGAAGAAGCACATATCTACAAGACCGAAAAATACGCCGGTCTTGCCAGCACCCTGAAGAAAGCAGGTCTGCGGGTCAAAATCTTCGCCATAGAGGTCGGGGCAAGAGGGTTTGTGGGCACCTCCGCTTATGATCTCATGAAACAACTCGCCATTTCTGGGAAGAAGAGGACTAGAGCCCTTAAAGCGATGGCAGAGGCAGCAGAAAGGAGCTCAAGCTGGATCTGGGCAAGGAGGAACCAAAGTGGACTTCATACGGATTAAATTCCCTACAGATGATGTGTGCCCCGTTAGCACATTGGTAAAACCGCGTACCGCAGTTCTGAAGCGCAGAATCGCCCAGGTTCGCTCCCCGGCGTGGGGGAAAAAAAAAAAAAAAATAGACAACAGCAGAAGGGCATCCAGGAGTCATGACCTGGATGTGGCCCGGCCCCCCGAGAGTGTAAGGAGTTCAGGGCCGAAACACTTGTCTAAAGGGGGTTACTTCGATGAAGACCTTCTGTTGTCTAGCTCTCCCTAGAGTTTCTTTCTACCTACATGCCATGTGATAAATTCTCAAAAACAATGGCAAAACGTCACAAGCCTGCACAAACAAAGTCTGCGGAAAACCATGATAAAATGTCACAAGTTTGCATTTATGAAACCTACACGCATCTGGAAATTCCAACAAACTTTTAATTTATTTTACTACCTCTTTTAGATTAACTGAAAACGTACTGTTTGGCGTCGATAAGACTATTACAAACAGAATCGATACTTGAGTTAATTATCCTCCTCGGGAAAATGTACATCCATGATTGCAAACTGCTAATATAACTCTTCCAAAAACAAGAAGAAATTACTTTCAGCAAGTGCATCATAGTTTTGGCCCTGGACCCTTTTCAGGACAAAACAATACTAATATGGTACAACCACTTCTCAAACTGCAGAATTCCTAATATGGCATAACCACTTTTCAAATTGCAGAATTCGTCTCACTTCCCCTCAGACATAATACAGCCTTCCCTCTACCCAGTTCTTACTATTATTCACAAACACACTATGATTATATTTCAGTATTTTTCTCCAGCTGGACGAAGCAGCAGGGAAGTTTTGATCTTTTAGTTTTACTCCTAATTTTTGTATTTGTTGTTTGTTTTTTTTGGGTTTTTTTTGTGACCTTAGGTTTAGGTTTGATAAAGGCCAGCTAGCCGTAAATTTGCCCCTGTCTTGTCTGGTTGTATTAAATACGCATTCTGATTCTACATTAATACAAGCTTTAAATAAAAGAAATGACTGCCATACTAATCACCAATGAAAGCTGAAACTTGATACTACATAAGTATCCTGTTTATCTGTAATACATATATGTTTAGATTTGTATTCAGGTATGTGGGTTTTTTTTAAAAACCCTCTATGTGATAAATTGGACGGAGTGGTCAACGCCAAGGGCATCTCCTTAGAAATTTGAAAAAAAAACCCTCTCTAAATAACCTACTCGTATAGGTTTTTACTTATCTGTCCATGCTTTGTAGCTGTTAAACATGCTTCATTGCAATGTACATGTCCTCTTTTAAACATGATATCTTTTTTGCATGCACATGAAATGTCAAACTTTTACGTCGCAATTGTACACTCTTTGCTGTTTACTGTCATATTATTTGTTTATGCGTTTGTAGTTCCACTTCGCCAAAAATGCAGTAAAAAGAAGTCTGGAAAAAAAAAAGTTTATTGCCTCTTAAAAACGGACAAGCCTTACTTCCCTTTCATTACTGTATCATCATCATCATCATCACCACCATCATTCTTGTTGTTATTATTGTTATCATTATCACTGTCTAATCAGTATTATCATTATTATATTAATTTATTATCATCATCATCATCATTACAATCATCATCATCATCATTATTATTATTAATATTATCACTATTATTATCAGTATTACTATTATTATTATTGCATTAGCCACTTTCTTCTATGATGGCGACAACAAGAAACACGTCTCAGCTTCCAATAGAAGCAGCGGTCCCGTTTCCATTTCAAGAGGTTGTTCATGCATAATGTTACGTGCAGATCTGAAGACTGTACACCAACATCATTAATAGCAGCCATGGGTGGAGCCCTCCCAGAGTCGAGTACCTCTCGAACAAACCTCTGTCATACATGTACTGTGCGCAGCTGGAAGACTTCACTTAATTAAGTAGAATAACCCTGTTGAGACTAGGGGATAATAATGTCTATAAAGCCTCTTCACAGCTGGGATGGTTGTTTTGGGGTATTCAGAAGATGCTTCGGTGCAAGTTTACATGACTTGTTTAGACAATGCTTCGGTGCAAGTGTACGGGACTTACTTAGAGGATGTTTTGGTGCAAGTGTACGGGACTTATTCAGAAGATGCTTTGGTGCAAGTGTACACGAGTTATTTAGAAGATACTTTGGTGCAAGTTTACAGGACTTGTTAAGAAGATGCTTTGGTGCAAGTGTACGGGACTTGGAAGATGATTTGGTGCAAGTGTATAGGAGTTAATCAGAAGATGCTTTGGTGCAAGTATACATGACCTGTTTAGAAAATGCTTTGGTGCAAGTGTACGGGACTTACTTAGAAGATGCTTTGGTGCAAGTGCTCGGGACTTATTCAGAAGATGCTTTGGTGCAAGTGTACGGGACTTGTTTAAAAGATGCTTTGGTGCAAGTACACAGGACTTGTTTAGAAGATGTTTTGGTGTAAACGTACAGGGCTTATTTGAGAAGACGCTTTGGTGCAAGTGTACAGGACTTACTCGGAAGATACTTTGGTGCAAGTGTACGGGACTTGTTCAGAAGATATGGTGCAAGAGTACAGGACATGTTTAGAAGATGCTTTGGTGCAAGTGTACGGGACTTATTTAGAGGACACTTTGGTGCAAGTGTACAGGACTTATTCAAAAGATGCTTTGGTGCAAGTGTACAGGGCTTATTTAGAAGATGCTTTGGTGTATGTGTTTTGGACTTATTCAGAAGATGCTTTGGTGTAAATGTACAGGACTTAATCAGAAGACGCTTTGGTGCAAATGTACACGACTTATTCAGAATAGGCTTTGGTGCAAGTGTACAAGATTTATTTGAAAAAGTTTTAGTGCAAAAGTACAGGACTTATTCAGAAGATGCTTTGGTGCAAGAGTACAGGTTTGTTGTTGATGCCGTTGCTGCTGTTTTAGATCAAAGGTGGGCAAGGTATAAACGCAAACGGATGTGGCCCCGGTTCATGTTTTCAGTTATTCATTCGTTTTCCCTTAAGAGTCAATTAGTTTATGGAGCACAGGATAATGATAATCTGGGAGAACCAAAGACAATCTGTATATCTCTAAAATAGTAGAAGCATGGCAGGGTGTGTGTGCGTTGCGTGTGTGTACACGTGTATGTTGCTACTGTCGAGATATATACGTAATGAGTGCACATGCAGCTTGACCTTACTTTTTTTTTTCAAGGACAATACCACATTTCGCTTTGTAATCGTGCATGGTTCAAATTACAAACGTGAAAAGCCCAGCTGTAGAAAAGTCAGTTTTGCCTGTCACGTGTATATCCATCTGAACTGAATGCTTCTTCACGAAATACATTTTTCAAAGCAGGCCTGTGACCAAAATATTTGGTGAAATAAATAATTCACTTGTCTGTCTTTCCTATGCAAACAACTAGAAGGAACAAAAACTATCTCTGACGGAGGAGATTTGTTGCCTCCTTCACAGATTTCCGGCAAAACCTTTTTCTGAAAATTTCAGTACATTTGCTGCTGTCTTTGTGAGAACTGTTACTGTTATTTTTGTTTAAAACCCAGCCGAATGCGTACAGCCATATCATAACCATGTCAACACACACACAAATACTTCAACAGGAAAATAAAGGGAAAAGACAATTGAGTACACATATCAATGCACTCGTGCGCAAAATCTAAAGAGATATCCCTGGCGTTGACCATTCCATCCACTTTATCGTACAGGGGATTTAAAAACATACCTGAATGCAAATTTCAACATAACTAAGGACATTGAAACATGTATAAAAACGGGCCTAAATTACCTTAAACTGCTTTCGCATATCTCATTTCCCTAGAGCCAAAAATGCTCTCAATCATGTACCCAGTTATCAATCCTAAGAGAAAGTAGGTAAGACTTTATCGAACACAAACATGTGAATGGACCAGCAAGGCAGAAAATGATAGAAAAGAGGAAATTTCTAGCACAGAATTTCCAGCAGGTGGGGATACTATCTATACTGAAAGAAACCCGGCATCCCCACAGGAGTTCACTTAAAGTTAATGTCTCATCAAGGAATACATTCTCCAAAGCAAGCCTGTGACCAAAATACTTGGTGAAATAATTCATCTGTTTGTCTTTCCTATACAATCAACTTGAAGGAAGAAAAACTATATACTTGGCAAAACCTTTTTCTGAAAATTTTAGTTCGTTTGCTCCTGTCTTTGATGAGAATGCTTTAAACAACTCCAACACTAAGAAATAGAAAACGGCAGGTGTGGAGAGGCTGGGGGAAAGAGCAAGAGCCGTTATCAATATGGCTAACACATCATTTTTGTCTTTATCCATCAAAGAACGACGAAATCAACAACAAAACCTCCAGAGCAGCAAAAGTCACGTTTGACTATCACATTTCTCCTCCACTCAAAGAAAACTGATAAAATCAAAATGAAAATCAACAGAGCAAAAATCAAGAGTACAGTTCTTTATTCCATCCTCCCCCCCCCCCTTCCCGGAAAATCCCCCCTCCCCCAATATCCAGACAAACGGTAAAATTAATATCAACAAAAGATCTCTGCATAAAACACATCGAAGTTAAAAGGAAAATGATAACAACAATAACATAACAAAAGACCGCTGCATAAACACAACAAAGTTGAAAGGAAAAGGATAAAATCAATAACAAATCAACAACATAAGCACATCAAAAGTCAAACGGAAAAGGATAAATAAAATCAACAACAAATCAACAACACAAGCACATCAAAAGTGAAAGGGAAAGGGATAAAATCAACTACAAATCAACAACACAAGCACATCAAAAATCAAACGGAAAAAGATAAATAAAATCAAATAACAAATCAACAACATAAGCACATCAAAAGCTGAAAGGAAAGGGATAAATACAAATCAATAACAAATCTAGGGAAGACCGGTGCATGTAAACACATTGGAAATGTGCAGTGCAAGCAGACTGCAGTGCATACACAAGATTCCTATCGGGGAAACTCGTCTGGGAGCATTATCGAGCGGCTTGCAAGCACATTCCGTTCCAATCCCTTCGCAGCCGGTTTCTGGCACCGCTGATGCTCTTCTCAGATCTTGTTGCTGGCT
>JAPXFY010001403.1:15000-36726 GCA_030674185.1 Monoplex corrugatus | reverse complement strand
TTATCTCACAGCCTCTGCCTATCCATAGCTATGCATTAATCATTCCAAAGATCTAACCAGTACATGACGCATATATACATTGTAGATAACACACTGCTAAACAATTAGCAGATCTACAATGTGTACATGTACTCTGAAGGGGGCCTACGACAAGATTTTGTCGTCATCTCCACAGTATTACGTTGTAGTCCTACAGAAACTAGAGGGGACAGTCGTTAGGCCTAATGTATGCAGCCTCAGCATTGTAATACAACCGCCGTGTCATTGCCAGTATGTAGCCAGCGGGAACACTTAGACAATGACTGCAGGGGGTGTTGCAATAGCCACTCGCGAAACTGTTGGACAATGACCAGCGTCTCACTTGTGTGTACTGACGCGCTGCGTTAAAACTACACACTAAGTATTGATTGATTAATTAGGTGAGAACAACCAATCAGACCTTGCCATCTGAAAGGTTTGAGATTTGAAAATATGACCATCATGCTCGGTTCCCAAAGTATAAAATAACAAGGCGCGTCATAGCGTGTGCTTTTACGCCACCACTCTCAGTATTACCAGAGGTGCCCTTTCCTGCCACCACTCTTGATCTCACAGCAGGTGATCATCTTCACGGCATTACTGTAGTAAGTTCTGGATTTTTATCACTTTATTATTCATTGTCATTTGCAGTAAGCTTAGGGACTTTAATGTCTCTTATTTCTTTAGATTCTAGCTCGAGTCTATTGAGTACCGCGTTAGATTTGCAGAATTCACACAGCGAGAAAGTACGTTTTGATCTAAACGATGTGCTATCTCACAAGATCTGTAGCACTTAGCGTGGCGGCCACCATTGTAAAGATGGGACTGAGGTTTAAATGTAATAACCACTATAGATTTAGCCCCTATTTTCATGTGGCTATTGTAGGACTATTGACAACCATATTCTGCCAAAAGCCAAGATACAAGGCATTGTTGTGCAGAGGAAGAGTATTTTATACTTGACAAGGTTGTATTCACATACTGACATGATGACTGATGAAACACGTGCTCAGCTAATTGATCTGTTTGGTGTATCCCTTATCTGATCAGAACCACTGATAATCATGTAGGCCTATAGAGTGTTGTTTTGATGATATGGTTTAATAGTAATATGCTATACTATTTTGTTATCATTGTCTCTAGCACTTGATCTAGAATTATACTTAATCACACAGAGATAATGGGTAATAGATTACTCAGGTGTGTTGTTCTCTCAACACTGCTGACTGCTATTTGATTAGGTGCTGTTTGTGATGACATAGTTCTCATTGTCAAATAGGCCTACTATGTCATCACCACTGAATATTAACTGTCTGAAAGCTACCAGGATGCAATGCATTATTGTGCACTATTTTATACTTGATAATGTTGTATGTGTGTACATAATGGTAGTTGATGAAACATATGCTCAGCGAATTGATCCAATTGTTGTATCCCTTGTCTGCTCAGCACCACTGCTAATCATTATTAATATAGAATGTTGCTTTGATGACATAGCTTAACTAGTAATATGCTATGCTATTTTGTCATCACTATCTCTAGCACTAGACATAGAATTACACATAACTACATGGAGCAAATATTTAATGGATGACTCAAGTGTGTTGACTGCTATTCGATAAGGTAGACCCAATGTTTGTGATGACAGTTCACATAGTCAAATACTATGTCCGTCATCACTACAGAATATTAACTGTCCAATAGCTGCCCACTCAGATGTTTTGTTACAACTAACTCAGCCCATGGCGGCCGAACAGCTTAATATGACTGTGCATTATTTTGCCAGTACATTATTGAAAGTCTACTCTATGCTAAGGCTATCGAACAAGCAGTATGGTAGTTTACCCTCAGCTTATCAAAGGGTTACTCAATGTTTTGTCATCAATTAATTGTTCCATGTTTACAAGTGCTAGTGCTTTAGAGTGTAAATATCGACACCACATATTTCGGTATAATGTAGCAGTTCTTTACACAACATTTTGTTATCAATTATTTGTTGCATGTTTAGAAAATGCTAGTGCTTTTGTTTGTAAATGTAGACATCTTCTGTTAGAATGTAATAGTTCACTCTTGTACATTGACATTGTCATTTCACAAAATGTGTACTTTGTCATTGTATTTATGAAACCTATTTTGTGTCTTACAGGCACTGTCTTCTTTGACTCCTTCTTACCTGTCTCCTTCCTCGTCTTCTTTTCTCAATAATAAAGAGTCAAGTAGCGAAACGAGGACTTGTCTTTTGATTGAGAGACTTCCCTTTCTGCTCTGGATTCAAAGGACCACCACAGCAATCATCACCAAACCCCTTAACCCACTCATCCATCTCACCTGGCGCTGCGATTCACATCAATATTATAACCATCACCCACCTTACCCCCTTAACCACGACCTATCACACTTGGCGCTATCGAGCAGGATCCAGATTCGGAAAGGGAACAAGAAAACAAGAAGACAGTGCTACAGATTCATCAAGTTGCCAACCATGTCGACACCACAACTGTACCGACTTCCAAAACTGTCCGGAGATGAAAGCAGTGCAGAAATCGACGACTTCATTCAGGAGGCCAGACTGATCCTACAGCTCCAGCCCCCACAGCAATCATCACCAAACCCCTTAACCCACTCATCCATCTCACCTGGCGCTGCGATACCATAATATTATCATCACCCTCACTTACCCCCCCCCCCCCCCCCCCCCTTAACCACGAGTCTATCACACCTGGCGCTGCGAGCAGGATCCAGATTCGGAAAGGGAACAAGAAAACAAGAAGACAGTGCTACAGATTCATCAAGTTGCCAACCATGTCGACACCACAACTGTACCGACTTCCAAAACTGTCCGGAGATGAAAGCAGTGCAGAAATCGACGACTTCATTCAGGAGGCCAGACTGATCCTACAGCTCCAGCCCCTGGATGACAAAGCAGCTGCCCTCTGGCTCATATCATCGTTAGAGGGCCCAGCTCGTCGGGAGGTGCTATGGCAACCAACGGCAAGAGTGGACACTCCAGACAAGATCCTGATGATCATCCAGGACAACTGGGGTGACCAGAGGGACTCCACAACTCTTGCTGCCACCTTCTACAACAGGCAGCAGAGAAAGGGGGAGACTGTCACTGACTACGCGACCCACCTACGCGTACTCTGGATGAAGGCCAACCAAGCTGAAGAGGGGACATTGTCACCAACGCAGCTTCGGGACGCCTTCGTCTGTGGTCTCTCCCCAGGCGCTCTCAGGAGGGATGTCCGGCGATACATAAGAGATCATCCGGACACCACCTTCGAGGGAGCCAAGATGGAGGCCCTGCGGTGGATGCGAGAGGACAGCTGTGCTGAACACCACCTGGCACAGCTGATAGTGGCCAACTCTAGCCCAGTCATCGCCCGTATGGAGGCACAGCTGGCAGAAATCAGTGCCAATGTAGACCAGCAACTCCTGCGGTGCAACACTGCGGCTAAACCTCAACCACCACGGCAACCACCTCTCCACAGCAGACAGCAACCTTCACCACGGCAACGGCAGCCACCAGAACACTGTCTTTGGTGTGACCGGGCCGGCACACACTGAAGACAAATGCTGGAACCGGCACCGGTACGAAAAGAGGGCCAAGCGGCGACGGCAGCCTGCACCCAAGAGGGCTGCAAAGCAAAGTGCAGACCCTGCAGTCACCCACAGACAAGCTGCAGGACACAAAAGGAAGAAGCAACATCCAGGCAAGTCCAAGCCTGCCAATACTCCTCCCTTGCCCAATTCTCCCTCTCTTCTTCATCAGCCCTCCAAATCTGCTGCTGCCCCCAATCTCCGCTGTGCCAGCCAGAACCTCAGTGCAGTCAGCACCTCTAGAGCTGCCGGTGCACGTCCTGTTCCAGTGCCCCGCAGATACCATCGATCCAGAGGCCACCCAAGCCATGATGGTCAACAACAGGACCCAGCAGCACTGGAGCAGGTGACGTCTACACCAGCAGCTGACGACGACCTGCAGGTAGGCATGCATGTTTACCTGCGGGACATGATACCTGGTTCCAGCACAGCATGGACCAACACCTGGTCACCGGACCTGTATTGTGTGGGCGGCACGCCACCCCCAACACCGTCACATCTACACAGTCCAGTCACTGGCAGGTGGCCCCCACCAGGCCATTTCCAGAATCCACCTCCTGCCAGCACCTGGGTCCATGCCAGACATGAAGCCACCACCAGACCCGGAGTCATCTGACTCCGAAGACGAGCAGTGGCTAGTCTGCCCACAGCCACGGCGCAGAACAACGCGGCCCATGGTGACAACAGCACCTGAGCCCGCTATACCAGAGCAGACGACTACACCAGTCCCTCCAAGACGGTCAACACGCCTCATGAATAGGACACTTTGAGAAGTCCTATTCTACAAAGGGACAAATATTAATGAGTATATATTTTCAGGTTCAACTGACCACAATAATATTTACCTGGACAGATTACTGCATAAGGAAAATTTCCTTTTTTGTATGTGTTTAAATTGATAATCTGCCAAAGCTATGAACATTATATTTGGTCATTCTTTTCATTTAGCATGTAATAACCATGCTATTGAAAACCCGGATTGTCACATTGATGCGATGCTTTTGATATTTACATATATTTTTATACATTTGTCATTTTGTTTCCCGTAATGAATGTTTTGATGCATAGGTATGGCAAAGAGGCTTTAGTGAACTTATTAAATGCTACTTTCTTTAATGCTACTTTCTCTAGCTTATTATGTTAAGGCATTTGCCATTTCAGTGTTCCGTACTGTCAAGTACGATGACCAATTCAGAGTCCTAACTTGACCAAACAGTGTAACTGTCCTTTCGGAACTTAAATCACAACTCTCCAGTTTGCCCATGCATGCCCTAGCTAATATGCAAGTGGATTCCATACTCCACCATATTCATAGCATTTTCCAATTTCATGAATTCTTGAGGTGGCCCTCAAATTTCAGCCTTCAAGAATTTACCCAATGTTCGCGCACCATCGCGGACGATGGTTTTCAAATTGGTGGGGGGAGGTGTAACAGAGTGCCTTGCTCTGTTACGATCTTTCCCCATTTACCTACAACGCTCAAAGGCAACGCCATGTAGCGTGCTTGCCTAGATCAAAAACGCCTTGCATTCTCTTGGTCAAATTGTGCTGTTATCTCACAGCCTCTGCCTATCCATAGCTATGCATTAATCATTCCAAAGATCTAACCAGTACATGACGCATATATACATTGTAGATAACACACTGCTAAACAATTAGCAGATCTACAATGTGTACATGTACTCTGAAGGGGGCCTACGACAAGATTTTGTCGTCATCTCCACAGTATTACGTTGTAGTCCTACAGAAACTAGAGGGGACAGTCGTTAATGTATGCAGCCTCAGCATTGTAATACAACCGCCGTGTCATTGCCAGTATGTAGCCAGCGGGAACACTTAGACAATGACTGCAGGGGGTGTTGCAATAGCCACTCGCGAAACTGTTGGACAATGACCAGCGTCTCACTTGTGTGTACTGACGCGCTGCGTTAAAACTACACACTAAGTATTGATTGATTAATTAGGTGAGAACAACCAATCAGACCTTGCCATCTGAAAGGTTTGAGATTTGAAAATATGACCATCATGCTCGGTTCCCAAAGTATAAAATAACAAGGCGCGTCATAGCGTGTGCTTTTACGCCACCACTCTCAGTATTACCAGAGGTGCCCTTTCCTGCCACCACTCTTGATCTCACAGCAGGTGATCATCTTCACGGCATTACTGTAGTAAGTTCTGGATTTTTATCACTTTATTATTCATTGTCATTTGCAGTAAGCTTAGGGACTTTGATGTCTCTTATTTCTTTAGATTCTAGCTCGAGTCTATTGAGTACCGCGTTAGATTTGCAGAATTCACACAGCGAAGAAAGTACGTTTTGATCTAAACGATGTGCTATCTCACAAGATCTGTAGCACTTAGCGTGGTGGCCACCATTGTAAAGATGGGACTGAGGTTTAAATGTAATAACCACTATAGATTTAGCCCCTATTTTCATGTGGCTATTGTAGGACTATTGACAACCATATTCTGCCAAAAGCCAAGATACAAGGCATTGTTGTGCAGAGGAAGAGTATTTTATACTTGACAAGGTTGTATTCACATACTGACATGATGACTGATGAAACACGTGCTCAGCTAATTGATCTGTTTGGTGTATCCCTTATCTGATCAGAACCACTGATAATCATGTAGGCCTATAGAGTGTTGTTTTGATGATATGGTTTAATAGTAATATGCTATACTATTTTGTTATCATTGTCTCTAGCACTTGATCTAGAATTATACTTAATCACACAAAGATAATGGGTAATAGATTACTCAGGTGTTGTTCTCTCAACACTGCTGACTGCTATTTGATTAGGTGCTGTTTGTGATGACATAGTTCTCATTGTCAAATAGGCCTACTATGTCATCACCACTGAATATTAACTGTCTGAAAGCTACCAGGATGCAATGCATTATTGTGCACTATTTTATACTTGATAATGTTGTATGTGTGTACATAATGGTAGTTGATGAAACATATGCTCAGCGAATTGATCCAATTGTTGTATCCCTTGTCTGCTCAGCACCACTGCTAATCATTATTAATATAGAATGTTGCTTTGATGACATAGCTTAACTAGTAATATGCTATGCTATTTTGTCATCACTATCTCTAGCACTAGACATAGAATTACACATAACTACATGGAGCAAATATTTAATGGATGACTCAAGTGTGTTGACTGCTATTCGATAAGGTAGACCCAATGTTTGTGATGACAGTTCACATAGTCAAATACTATGTCCGTCATCACTACAGAATATTAACTGTCCAATAGCTGCCCACTCAGATGTTTTGTTACAACTAACTCAGCCCATGGTGGCCGAACAGCTTAATATGACTGTGCATTATTTTGCCAGTACATTATTGAAAGTCTACTCTATGCTAAGGCTATCGAACAAGCAGTATGGTAGTTTACCCTCAGCTTATCAAAGGGTTACTCAATGTTTTGTCATCAATTAATTGTTCCATGTTTACAAGTGCTAGTGCTTTAGAGTGTAAATATCGACACCACATATTTCGGTATAATGTAGCAGTTCTTTACACAACATTTTGTTATCAATTATTTGTTGCATGTTTAGAAAATGCTAGTGCTTTTGTTTGTAAATGTAGACATCTTCTGTTAGAATGTAATAGTTCACTCTTGTACATTGACATTGTCATTTCACAAAATGTGTACTTTGTCATTGTATTTATGAAACCTATTTTGTGTCTTACAGGCACTGTCTTCTTTGACTCCTTCTTACCTGTCTCCTTCCTCGTCTTCTTTTCTCAATAATAAAGAGTCAAGTAGCGAAACGAGGACTTGTCTTTTGATTGAGAGACTTCCCTTTCTGCTCTGGATTCAAAGGACCACCACAGCAATCATCACCAAACCCCTTAACCCACTCATCCATCTCACCTGGCGCTGCGATACCATAATATTATCATCACCCTCACTTACCCCCCCCCTTAACCACGAGTCTCTACATATATATGTATGTATATACACACATATGTATATATATACCTATACACATATATACACACACATATATATATGCATGCTAGGTGCAATCATACATGTACACCCATTTAGCCCTATGGCGTATTCGCTCCTACACCACAAAGTGAAATTTGTGCCATCAAACGATCGATTGATTAAAGAGGTAGCTAATCAATGAAGTTTTGAACTATATCGACAGGTACGATCGCCAAGTGGTTATAGGATGTCCGACTGTTGATTCTGAAGGTCTGAGTTTCCTCTACCTGATGGTCTCTGATGAGAAAGGGTAAGAGACATTTTCCCCCCATCACCCATAGCAATGCATATGCAGACTTGCTAGTGACCGAACTTTACTTGTGTGTATATGCATGCACACGACCAAACATGCACGTCAAAGATCGAGTATTTAATTCTAGAATTCGGGACTTTCGTTTGTTTGTTTGTTTGTCTGTTTGTTTGTTTGTCTGGGGTTTGTTTGTTTGGGCTTGGCTTTTGGTATTATTTTTTGTTTTGTTTTTGTTTTCCTTTATTTTTTGTTTCCCGGGGTTTCTTTTGTTGTTGTTGTTGTTGTTATTATTTTGCTAACCCGTTGATATCTCCAACCTGTCCCCCAGTATCGCCCATTGCCAACCATGTCCATCATCATCATCATATACCCTGCTGCATAGCATTGGCTATCATTGCCCTTCACACGAATCTATCCCATGTCGCTGCAAGTGCATCTCCCACCCTCTCTGTCTTCAGCCACCCTGCAAGTCCATCCAATATTTTCTCCCTGGGTCTACCAGGTGTTCACTCTCCCTCCAGCTTTCCTCTTGTGACCAGGTGTTCTAATTCCCTTTTCCTCCTAAAATGGCCTATAAATGTCGCTTGTCTTTTCCTAATCTTCTTTATTAATGATCTTCTTCTGTCTGCCTCCTTCAAGACCGTCTCGTTGGTTTTATTTGGTGTCCATGGAACTCTCAACATTCTTCTTCGAAACCACATTTCAGTTGCCTCAATTTTGTTCTGACTTTGCGTGTTGACTGTCCACGTTTCACAACCGTACAACAACATTGGTTCTATATAACATTCAAGAATTCAGATGATTAATTGTGAAAAAAAACTTTTCATCTTCTTGAATGCTGTTTTGGTAGCCCATCACAAAAGAAAAAAAAACAGACAGCAGATACACCGTTCTGACACAATGTGTGATGAATCACAAAAAATTACAGAATTAAGATATAACATTTTGGCAGACCTGAATGGTGCATAACAAAAGAAAAAACAGACAGCAGATACACTGTTCTGACAGGCCCAAGTAAAGCATCTCAAAAGTGATACAGAAAGCAGATATACCGTTCTAGCAGACCTCAATGGCCCGTCACACACACACACACACACACACACACACACACACACACACACACACACACACACACACACACACACACATACACACACACACACACATACACACACACACACAATACACATATATACACACACACAAAGAATACAGAATTAAGAGACACCATTATGGCAGACCTGAATGGTGCATAACAAAAGAAAAAACAGAAGTCAGATATACCGTTCTGACAGGCCCGAGTGATGCATCGTAAAAATAATACAGAAAGTAGATATATACCATTCTATCAGACCGTAATGGACAGTCACGAAAAAAGAATACAGAAGGAATATACACCATTATGGCAAACCTGAATGATACACCACAAAAGGAAAACAAAGCAGATACACCGTTCTGTCACGCCCGAGTGATGCATCACAAAAAAGAAAACAGAATTAAGATACACCAATATGGCAGGCCTGGATGGTGCATAACAAAAGATGTATCACAAAAATAGTACTGAAAGCAGACAGACCATTCTAGCAGAACTTAATGAACATTCACAAAAAAAGAATACAGAAGGAATACACACCATTATGGCAGACCTGAATGATATATCACAAAAGAAAAACAGAAGGCAGATACACCAGTTCTGACACCCACGTGTGATGTATCACAAAAATAATACAGAAAGCAGATCTATACCATTCTAGCAGACCTTAATGGCCCTCACAAATGGAGTATAGAAGGAATATACACCATTGTGGCAGGCCTGAATGGTGTATCACAAAAGAAAAACAAAAAGGAGATACACCGTTCTGGCACGCCCGAGTGATGCATCACAATAAAGAATACAGAATTAAGATACACTATTGTGACAGGCCTGAATGATGCATAAACAACAATACAGAAAGCAGATATATTCCATTCTACTAGACCTTAATGGACAGTCACAAAAAAGAACACAGAAGGAACATACACCATTATGGCAGACTTGAATGGTGTATCACAAAAGGAAAACAGCACGCCCCAGAATTAAGATATACCAATGTGGCAGGCCTGGATGGTGCATAACAAAAGACATCACAAAAATAGAACAGAAATCAGATAC
Organism: Monoplex corrugatus; assembly: GCA_030674185.1. Classification (NCBI taxonomy): domain Eukaryota; kingdom Metazoa; phylum Mollusca; class Gastropoda; order Littorinimorpha; family Ranellidae; genus Monoplex; species Monoplex corrugatus. The sequence goes on along the minus strand of JAPXFY010001403.1, from coordinate 26,696 downwards.
ACTTTTCTAGCAGACCTTAATGGACAGTCACAAAAGGAACACAGAAGGAATATACACCATTATGGCAGACCTAAATCATGTATCACAAAAGAAAAACAGAAAGCGTATACATGTACACCGTTCTGGCACGCCCGAGAGGTACATTACAAAAGGAATACAAATACACCATTTTGGAAGGCCCAAGTGGTTTATCACGAAAGAAACAATGAAGAAAGATACGCCAATCTGGCACGCCTGAAGAATTCATCACAAAAGGAATACATAAGGCAGATATACACCTTTCTGACTCGTAACCCTCGTTCGTCTACTATCACTCATAGTGAAAAGACGTTAAATCAAAAGAACGAACGAATCCTCGATACGAGAGAGATAGATGAACGGATCTGAGTTATGGCCCACGACAACGGATAAGAGAGCTGCGATTGCTTCAAGACATACCTCAGATTCCTGGCTTCCCCTTGTGTCAAAAAGGCATGGAAATCATGTGAGTTAGTTGTCACGTCAATACCGTTGCAACGGTCTAAATGATGGCGGTCGGCGCTTCTCTGTCCTTGTGGGTCAAGATGTCTTTGTGAATTTGACATTTCTCGTTGTCATCGTCTAATTCATATTCATGTATTCTGCACATCACTTCTTAATATCATTATCTAATTCATGTTCGTACATTATGCAAATCGTGAAACGGAATTTTCAGTAGGTTAAAAGGTGCTATAACCAATCTTCCTTTCTTTCTTTTTTTAAATTTTTTGTTCATTCGTTTGTTTGCATTCTTTTAAAAAAATGTTCTTGCTTTCTTTTCGTTTGATTGTTTTTTCTTCCTTCCTTTCTTTTTTCTTTCTTTTTGTTTGTTTTGGGTTTTTTGTCTGTTTGTTTGTATGAAGCCTGCAAAAAGGGTTAAACTTAAAAACCCAGGTGGATGAAGTTCGGTAGCCTTGTCAAGAAAGTCCATCTAGAAGAGGGACAATTTTTACTTGAAATCTCACAAAGTACCCTTGCCCTTGTTAAATGCCCCTGGACTCTTCCAGAAAAGTTCTTGAGCTAGAAGGTAGGACCAGACGGATGCTGCAAACAACAAATTCCGCACGTGCTGAGGTTATTTCTCTAAATCTGGCGGTCACTGAACCTCTGGAACTGTCAGTTGAGCTGTCTGTTTATGTGTGTGTTTCTACATAGTCAAGAAGTAAAAGAAAACATGGGCAGTTCGCTTGATTCATCAAGAGCTGGTGTTGAAATTGGTAGGAAAAGAAATCTCTATCTCACGAAGCTTGTACTTTATGGAAACTGAGTACCTGGATTTGCCCAGTCCTGAAAGGAGGTCTCCAGGAGCGTCTAGCTGTGCAGAGCATGCAAATTCGTATGGACCAGTCCCACCCCAGATGATTCAGCTTGTTCTCGAGATGTATCATATCCTAAAGATGCTGAGAAACGCTGATGAAGTACCTTCATGGCTTCTCAGTGCAGTGCTCCACACGGATTCACGACAAATTGGACCAGTTAAAAAGTGGGCAGATCAATAAGGTGTGCAAAATTTAAGGTACTGTTTGTGTTGGCAATATTTGTGTTGGCAGTGGAGGTCATCTTGAAAGCAGCACTGAAGAGTTCAGGTCCAGCTGGCCTCGGAAATGGATACCAAATGCTCCCCTGAAAGCCTTCATGGACGACACAACAATACTTTCCACAAAAGAAGAGAAAGCACACGAAATCCCGAAAAAGATAAACGGGTTAGTTGCCTCATCTAGCCAAAGAAATCGCAACGCTTCTCCCTGCGGAAACTTAAAGTAGCCAATCTGTAACGTTTACTGTCACCAACAAGCCATTCCAACAGTGACCAGAGCCTTGGAAAGAGGTATCATGACTTCCTGAAATACACAAAGATGGGTAAGGGAACTAAGCATAATTATTGCAGAGGAAAGCTTGCAAATAATAGAACAGCGTAGTATCTGTGGCACATACCAAATCCGGTGACCACAGTTTAGGCTGATTCCTAAGCTCCTCTGGCCTCTACTGATGTCGGTATCAGTATAAGTACAATGGAATGAATGGAAGCCAAAAAGTAACGACCACACAAGGCAATGGTGGAGTACAATATCGGAAGAGTCATGCTTCTGAGCATGATTGAGAACTCGGGCGATAGGGCTGTGAGATCAGTCTTGCCCAAATTTACATGTAGAACTGGCTGAAAATTAAAAGTCTGGGAGGCAGTGGACTCAGCGAAGGAAAATCTAGGGAAAGACAAAAATGATATGAAAGTATAGAAATTAAGAAATAAGAAGATACAAAATAGAATTCAGAAGGCAGTCTAAGCAAAGCCGATAGTGTTAATGGACCACGTTGGAAAGAGTGCTCCAAAGAAGTTTGAGCCGGAATAACACGTGACGTATGGTCCCTCTCAGGATCAATTTCTTTCTCAGCACTTTATATAAACCCCTACCATCAAATGCAAATCTGGTGAAATGGGGAAATCAAATGATCCTGCGTGCCCACCCTGTCAAGATAAATAAACAGTGAACACGTCCTGGCTCATGCAAAGTAACGCTAAGTCTAGGAAGATACACATGGGGGCACAATCAAGTGCTGAAAGAAATCGCACAAACGATCGGTACTGTCAGAGGAAAATCCATGCACCAGAAGCCTCGCCAATCTTATATCCGGCAGGAGGCATCAGGTTGTTGCCTGAAACAGCTGTGTCATCCAGAGCATGCAATCGAGATTTTGGGGTCTGTTGGATGGAGATGACTGCTTGGAGTGTACTGCAGATCTTCCACAATGGAAGAAACATCCAAGAATCACGAGATACAGTAGCATGCAGCCGGGTATAGTTCTCCACTAGTTCTCCAGTCTCATTCATCAAAACAAATGATTCTAACCGAACTCGCTGTACCGCATGAATGTAGAATAAAGAAAGCCTATATCTACATGACTTAAACAGATATGCCTGTCTAAGGAATCCTGCTTCTAAGCCAAAGTCTTCGCCATCGACGTCAGAGCAAGGAATTGATGGACATATCCGCCTATGACTCCATGAAACAGCTCTCCATTTTTACGAAGGAGAGAAACATAGCCCTAAAGGCAATGACAGATGCACCTGAATATAGTTTCAGCTGAATTTGGTCAAGGAGGAACATAAGTGTGCTTAATAAGGCTTGTAATTTCCTATAAGTTGCCAGAGTCCATTGGCCAAGGTGTAAGACATCCGTCACAGAGATGACTTGGTCTTGACATGCCTGACCACCTTGGATGCACATGTGTCACCCTAGAGGGAGAACTAATTTCTATGTCAAAAGAAAATGGTGACAGCACAGGGGCATCCATGAGTCATGACCTGGGAGTGGCCTAGTCCCTTTAGAGTATCAGGTGTTAAAGGCCGAAACACTTGCCTGACAGGGGCTCCACTGAAGACCTTCCGCTGTCCGGCTCTCCCCAGAGTTTATTCCTACTCTGTGTGTGTGTGTGTGTGTGTGTGTGTGTGCGTGCGTATGTGTGTGCGTGTTTGAGCAACCATGTGTGTGTGTGTGTGTGTGTGCACTTATGTGTGTGTATGTGTATGTGTGCGTGCGCGAACACAGACGTGCTTGTGTGTGCGTGCGTGGGTGCTTGTGTGTGTGTGTATGTGTGTGTGTGAGCATGTGCGTGCGTGTTGTTTGTGTGTTTGCATGCAATGCTCATGTGTGTGTGTGTGTGTGTGTGTGTGTGTGTGTGTATGTGTATGTGAGTGCGTGTGTGCGCACGCACGCCTGTGCTTGTGTGAGTGCGTGCGTGCTTGTGAGTGTGTGTTTTTTTTGCATGCAACGCTCTCGTGTGTGTGTGTGTGTGTGTGTGTGTGTGTGTGTGTGTGTGTGTGTGTGTGTGTTGATGTGTGTGTGTGGTGTCTGTGTGTCTGTGTGTGTGAGTGTTTGCGCGTGTGTGTGTGTATGTGTGTGTATGTGTTTGTGCGTGTGCGCTAGTGTGTGTGTACGTGTATGTCTGTGTGTGTGTGCACGCATGCGCGTCTGTGCCTGTATGTCTATATGTCTGTGTGTTCTCTATTGGTTTTGCTTTTCTGATCAGACTAACTCATTTCATTTCAGACACTTTTAGTTCTTCTGTCTGTGCGTTACTGGCTCTTCTCTTTTGATTTCCACGTGTCTGACTTGTGTGATGTCTGAGAAAAATGATGTGTAGCCACAACGAAATAGGACAGTTATTACTGGCAAGTATTTCCTCACCTTTGTACACAATGTCTTTCCTCTACTTAATTCTGTCCTTTCTTTTTTATAAAGAAAAGGGAGGTTGTTTCATAGCGATCAGAGAGAGGTGTGTGTGTTATTGTGTCATGTCGATCAAGAGAGTGTGTGTTTGTGACTTCCACCACGAAATCAGTCTTAACTCGCAGTCAGTCGAACAGCACTAGGAGCTGAAAAGGTGACTGAGGGTGTTTTGACTTTTTCTCAAAATTGATTTCTGTAACTATAATCTATTCCCCACAGAAATTGCTTTCTTGAAAAAATATTATTAATCAATTTAAAATGGTATTTCAATGCAATGATCGCAGCAGAAAGAACGCAATTTCCTACCAAAAGTACTTATTTTTTTCTCTTGTTATAAACCGTAACCTGTGCAGCACCCGCACATGGGTCACCGTTGTGATAGTCGAGTATTATGCTTGTTGTGCATTGACTTTGATTTCATCTGTTTGTTTCTTCTTTACGGCTGAAATAACCTTGAGCAATATAAACTCTTGCTATTATGAAGAGAAGCAAAACTGTCTAACTTTGTTTCAGGTCTTTGGTGTTTTCACAGACTCTTTCCTTAGTAAATCTGTTTGATAAACATAAGCAGATTAAATACATTCAAACGGATATGGCCAGGCCATGTAAGCAAAGTTCTTTTATTCTATGGGTTATGAAAAGATTTGTGTAACAGCAACATCACGGTTAAAGAATGAGACAAACATTCTGTTTGTTTTTTATTGTAGTAGTGCCAAACGTTGGACTCCCCAATGCTGAAATATGGACAATTTCTAAACGTATGTTATTTTTTCTGACTCTAGTATTAAAAAAAATGGAACTATGTTTGGCCTTTGCAGTAAAATAACAACTTCCCGTACTTACATGTAGATAACAACTTCCTATTAAAATCAGTGGACTTATTTTCAAGGTCATCTGCTCACTTTGTGGATACATTATGTGAATCGAAATCTGTGGGAAATTTAAAGTATTTACTTTCTATATAAGCCCAAGAACAAAACATTTTAACTGTAATTAGATTTGTTTTCCTTCTTCAATGTAGGTCTATTTGTCTGCACCGGTTTGGCTTCAGCGACCTAGAGAATGAAACTAAAATGTAAACCGTTATATGAAACAAAAAATAGACAAACATTCACACGAACAGTGGCATAGTGCTTCACTTCTACAAACGCCAATTCAGTGGAAGTGAATGTTGTGCATGTCCGTCGTACTATCCAACATCTGGATGTTCTCCTCATTGGGCAGAATGACCAGCTCGCTGTTAAGTCTTCTCTAATCTCCAAACAGCAAAACAAATAAACGCAACGTCTTTTCTGTGCTAGGTGATAAGTTGTTTAAAAAAAGTGACCGTTTCAAGGGAGGTAAGACTGATTGCTTCCTTTACAGTAATAAGACAACAGATGTATTACTTTATACAACAGGCACAACAGAATAAGACGACAGATGCATGACCTTATAGATATTCATGACATTAATAAGACAGCATGTGCATGACCTTATACAACATTCATGACAGTGAATACCACACAAACAGTCTATACAACAGTGATCGACGTTGATGAACCAGACAGCTGAACAAATGACAAATAAAGGCAGTGTTTATAACCATCATTACAATGCTGAGTCAGCACTGCAGTCTACTATCTTCGTAAAACTGGTTGAGACATACTGCAAAGCTTTCATTTTTCCACGGACTTAAATTAAAGCTGACTGTCATTGTTTGTTAATATCATGAAAGGACTTAAATATGTGCAGATTTACTCTACTAAATTTTGCCTGATGATTGAGCAGGGTTCGATAAGGCCATTGCAGACAAAACACAGCGGCTCGTCTTGTCCTCAGAGAGAAAATGTTTGATCATGTCAGTCCTCTCCTTCGCCGTCTTCACTGGTTGCCTCTCTTGAAAAAAAAATTAATATAAACTGGATACCTTGTGTTACAAATCTATTTACCTGTCTGCTCCATCAGATCTTTGCGACAGCATCAATATCTTCACGCCATCTCGCACTTTGCGCTTAGCTTCAGATACTCTTTCTCTTCAAGTTCCTAGATTTAAACTATCCACTGTTGGCCAGCGTTCTTTTGCTATCTCAGGACCGTCTGCAAAGAATACACTGCCATACTACCTTTGCCTAACACCCACCCTTTCTGCTTTTAAATCCAATGTTAAAAACCCACCTCTTTTCCCAACAATGAATTCTACAACTACTTCTTTCTCTTGGTTTGTGTAGGTCTACACACACACACACACACACACACACACACACACACACACACACACACACACACACACACACACACACACACACTCACACGTGTACGTGTGTGTGTGTGTGTGTGTGTATCTGTATACATTTATACTCATATGTATATATTGTTATGTAGTCTTTGTTGATTGCTTGCTTTGTCTGGTGCTTGAGTGGGCTTTGATTGGAATTATCATGATTTGGCGCCGTATAAATACTGTTGTTATCCACTAATTATTATTATTATATCTAAAGGGTGATGCCAGTGAAATTAAATAGAGGACTAGAGAGGAGATCGTCTGTCCTGCAGACTGATCACTGTTATTCACACCATTGTGTGCGCAGCGTCCAAGGAAGAACGCGGCGGTATCAGAAAATATCCAATGACACTGCTGACGCGTAACGTTAACGATGTCTTTTGTCATCAGCATCCCGCGCTGCAGTGCAGGTAAAGATGGTGGTGATGTGGTGCCAATGATAGTGTTCATCTGGTGTTGGTGGTGGTGATGGTGGTGGTGATGTGTGGTGGGGGGGTGTTGACACTGGAAAAGCTAATGACATCATCAGACCCGCATCCCCCCTCTCTCTCTGTCTGTCTGCCTCTCTATCTGTCTGTCTGTCTCTCTCTCTCTCTTTCTCTCTCTTTCTGTTGCTCTGTCTCTCTGTCTTTGTTCTCTCTCCCCTTCTCTTTCTCCCTCTCTCGCTCTCTCTGTCTTTGTCTCTCTGTCTGTCTCTGTCTATCTCTGTCTGTCCGTCTGTCTGTCTGTCCGTCTGTCTCTCTTTCTCTTTGTGTCTGTCTGTGTGTCTGTCTGTCTGTCTGTCTCTCCCACCATAATATAATGATTGTGGATAAAGATGGGGGCTGCAGTGGGAGGCTGTTGATGCAGTGGCGGGTGGAGATGTTGATGGTGATGGTTGTGGTAATACTGGAGTTTGATAATGCTCAAGAGTTAGACAGCGGCTGTTGTGGTGTAATATAGTGCTGATACTTGTGGTGGTGGTGGTGGTGGTGGTGGTGATGGTGGTGATAATGATGATGGTCATGATGACGATCATCAATATCATCCTCACTATGGTGATAATGATGGTGGTGGTGGTGTTGCTGCTGCTGCCAGTGGAGGTGTTGATGATGATGGCAGTAGTGATGACACGGCAAAGATCATTGACATGCTGAGACAAGCTTCTTCCACACATGCACACACACACACGCACTCGCAAACGCGCACTCACATGCGTACACACACACGCACACACACATACACAAACACAAACACACACACACACGCACACACACAGAGACAGACACAGACACACACACAGACACACACACACACACACACACACACACACACACACACACACACACACACACACACACACACACACACACACACACACACACACACACACACACATACACACACACCCTTACGGATGTGACGGTACAAGAAGCGGAACATCACATCTGTACAACTGACTCAAACTCCTATTTCATCAACTTGTGAAACATTTTTTTTCTTTCTTGCACATCCAAATACAAGCATCGCCGCTCTTCTGTTTAAATCAGAAGCATATTATGGACACGCAAAAACAAATGATCTGAAAAAATAGAAAGAAAGAGAAATATAAAAAAGAAAAAAGAAAACATTATGTATGGACGAATTACGCAACGCAATGTTGATTGAGCAAACAGTATAAGATATTAATCACCAACAAAATGTATAAAAAATATGCGCTAATTGTATATGAAATTAAATGCGAGTAGATGTTTTGCCGCGTTTTAATTCAACTTCTACAATCACAATAATTTTGACTAGCGTATATATATATATATATATATATATATATCTTCTGTCTATACATCTGTCTGTCTGTCTATATATCTGTCTGTCTGTCTATATATCTGTCTGTCTGTCTATATATCTGTCTGTCTGTCTGTTTGTCTATATATCTGTCTGTCTGTCTGTCTATATATCTGTCTGTCTGTCTGTCTATATATCTGCCTGTCTGGCTGTTGGTCTATATATCTGTCTGTCTATATATCTGTGTGTCTGTCTATACATCTGTCTATATATCTGTCTGTCTGTCTGTCTATATATCTGTCTGTCTGTCTATATATCTGTCTGTCTGCCTGTTTGTCTATTTATCTGTCTGTCTGTCTGTCTATATATATGTCTGTCTGTCTATATGTTTGTCTGTCTGTCTGTCTATATGTCTGTCTGTCTATATGTCTGTCTGTCTGTCTATATGTCTGTCTGTTTATATGCCTGTCTGTCTGTCTATATATCTGCCTGTCTGGCTGTTGGACTATATGAAGATCCACAGGACAAAAATGGGCTGTTTGAAGACTCATACGAACCAACAGCAGCGCACTGCGATAGCAGGTGAGACGTTGGATGACCAAGGCCAGGATTTAAACCATAGTGCCAAGGACATCCACGCTGATGGTTCTGGTGGGATTTTGCACAAGCTCTTAACGACAAACATGAAAAACTCAATTTGCCACCTGCCGGTGCAAAGAACAATGGGAGAAATTAGATGAGGAACTTGTCCTTAAGCTGAATGCGCTAATAGGGAACAGTACGCTGGAACACAAACTTGACACATACGGAGACATCATATACTCTATCTGCAGGGACACTTATGGAGTGAAGCAGCCAAAGACAAAAACGCCTCCCCAGAAATCCAGAAGACAGCAACAGATGGGAGCATCGGAGGGAGAAAGGAAGCTTAAAAAGCGAATGAAAACTGCCTCAGAATTCGAGAAGCAAGGGCTCCTGGAACTTCTGGAAAGATCTGAAAGCCAAACACAATGCTCTCAGCAAAGTGGAATCATCAAGGCGAAGAAAGAGCAAAAAGAAGAAGACTCAAGATCGTTTCTTCAAAGATCCCTTTGACTTTGCAAGAAAGCTGTTTGAACAACCCAAATCAGGGACTCTCACAGTGGGCAAGGAAACCCTAGAGCAGCATCTCAGGGAAACATATTCCGATTCTCAGCGCGAGGCACCACTTGAAATCCAGAATCTGGTTTGGCCTGCAGCGCCAGAAGGAAAATTCAATAACAAACCACCAACACTGGATGAAGTGAAGAACGTAGTAAAGAAAGCCAGAGCCAAGTCAGCACCTGGACCAAACGGAATACCATATCTGCTCTACAAGAAATGCCCAAAAGTGCTCGAGTGGCTCCACAAGATGATTCGATCAGTATGGAGGAACCAGAAGATCAGAGACCAATGGATGAGAGCTGAAGGAGTGTACATTCCGAAGGAGCAGAACTCCAGCAGCATCAATCAGTTCAGGCCAATATCACTTCTGAACGTCGAGGGGAAAATCTTCTTCTCTGTCATGGCAGCAAGATTGACAAAATACCTGACTGAAAACAAGTATCTGGATATGTCAGTCCAAAAGGGAGGCATACCAGGAATGCCTGGATGCTTGGAACATGCCACGTTGATTTGGGATGCCATCCAAAAAGCAAGAACAGACAAGAGAGACATTGACGTAGTTTGGCTTGATCTGGCGAATGCATATGGATCAGTTCCACACGATATGATCCAGCTGGCTCTTGAAATGTATCACATCCCAGAAAACATCCGAACAATGCTGAGGAAGTATTTCCAAGGGTTCTCAATGCGGTTCTCTACCAAAGAATACACCACGGACTGTGCAATCTCTCCCATACTGTTCGTGTTGGCAATGGAAGTCATCTTGAAAGCTGCAATGAAGAGTTCAGGTCCAGTGAATCTGGGAGATGGATACCAGATGCCTCCTCTGAAAGCTTTCATGGATGACACAACAGTCTTGTCCACGGATGAGGAAGAGACACACCAAATCTTAAAGCAGCTGGATGAGCTGGTGGCCTCTTCAAGAATGAGGTTCAAACCAAAGAAATCCCGAAGTCTCTCACTGCGAAAAGGAAAAGTGGCAGATTCAGTCAAATTCATGGTAGCCAACCAAGCCATCCCCACTATCACAGAAGAGCCAGTAAAAAGTCTCGGAAGATGGTATGATGACTCCCTGAGAGACACACAAAGGGGATGTGAAACCAAGCAAACAGCAGAAGAAGGCCTGAAGAAAATAGATAACTGCGGACTGCCAGGCAAATACAAAGTCTGGTGTCTACAGTTCATGCTGATACCAAAGCTGCTGTGGCCACTGCTAATCTATGACATTTGCACCAGCACAGTGGAAGCAATGGAAGCCAAAATCAACAAATACACAAGAAAATGGCTCGGTGTCCCACCTGGTCTCACTGATGTTGCATTCTACTGTCGTCAAGCAATGCTGAAGCTACCTCTCAAATCCATAGTGGAGGAATACAAAGTTGGAAAAGCAAGACTGTTGAGCATGCTGGAGGAATCGGAAGACAATATCGTGAGATCAGTTCAGCCAAAGCTGAGAACTGGCAGAAAATGGAAAGTCCAAGAGGCTGTAAACAATGCCAAGAGAAACCTCAGCATCAAAGAAATAATTGGACACACGCAAACCAACAGACAGGGACTGGGAGCAACAAAAATGCAGTGGTGGTCCAAAGCCAAAAGGAAGGAAAAAAGAGACATGATCATACAGGAGTTGAAGAAAGAAGAAGATGTCAAAAGAGTGCAGAAGGCAGTCCAGCAAGGTCAACAGGGGCAATGGACAACATGGGACAGTGCACTCCAAAGAAGTCTCAGCTGGAACGATATGTGGCACATGGCACCTCTAAGGATACGCTTCCTCCTCAGATCTGTATATGACCTGCTCCCCTCGAAAGCAAACTTAGTGAAATGGGGGAAATCAGATGACCAGCATGTCCGCTCTGTCAGAAGAAACAAACAGTGGAACATGTCCTAAGCTCTTGCAAAGTAGCGCTAGCCCAAGGAAGGTATACATGGAGGCACAACCAAGTTCTGAAAGTGATCACAGACGTGGTTAGCGAAAAAAACCATGACCCCAAACGCACCAATTGCTATGACAACGTTCTACAAAGCAGGAGGGAAACAGGTCTGGCCCGAAATTGCTATGACAACCAGCACATTGCCAAAGGGTCTTCTGGATGGAGCAGTCGACTGGGAGTGTACAGCAGACCTCCCAGAGTGGAGAAATTACCCAGATGTCATCAGCAAGACAGGCATGAGACCAGACATCGCTCTCCACTCTGACTCCTCGAAACAAGTGATTCTGATAGAACTCACTGTGCCATACGAAAGCAGAATGGAAGAAGCACATATCTACAAGACCGAAA
>JAPXFY010001403.1:0-7500 GCA_030674185.1 Monoplex corrugatus | reverse complement strand
AACATAAACGACATGTACGAAGTTTTCTGTAACTCACTGTTAAGAGCTGCTAACATTTCAATTCCAAAACTTACAGTGTCGAAAATAGGAAAACATCATGGAAATGTCTGGTGGAATGAGGATTGTCAAAAGGCAGTGAACGAAAAGAAAGAAAAATACAAAATCTATTTAGCAAACAGGTCACCTGAAAATCATACAGCGATGAAAAGTGCCAACATTAAGTGTAACAGAATCATAGAGCAAGCCAAAGAACAACACTGGACGTCTTTTTGTAAATGTGAAGTAAATGACCACAAAGACATGATAAAGATTTGGGAAAAACTAAAATTAATGAAAAACGGGATTAAGTTGCCATCAATTCCAGTAAAGCTAGAAAATAACCCTTTTCCTAGCTCACTGGAAAAAGCAGAAGCTTTTGCAGACGTGTTTGCTGAGACCTGTCGTGTAGAAGGACTTCCTGTCTCTAGTAGAGACTATAGGGAACGAGAAGAAAAGAAAGATGTATATAAGGATCCTGCCTCTGATAATACTCACTACATGAATGCATCACTCACACTTCAAGAATTAAAAGATGCCATTCAGTCCCTTCCAAGTAAAAAAACGTCAGTTGGACTAGATGCAATTTCCAATGAGATGCTGAAAAATTTACCAGAAAATTTTATAATTTTGCTACATGACATATTTCAAAAATGCTGGAATAGTGGGAAAATGCCCAACAACTGGAAAGAAACGATAGTGGTTCCTGTACTAAAATCAGGTAAATGTAATACCGATCTGAAAAACTACAGGCCAATTGCATTAACATCACACGTATGTAAACTAATGGAGAAAATAATCTTAAAGAGACTGATGCACTATTGTGAAAAGAATAAAATAATACCAGTAAATCAGGCAGGATTTCGAAAAGGCAGGTCACCAGTAGAAATCCTAACAAAGCTAACTACTAACATAAAACAACAATTTGCAAGACGTCAATGTGTTTTAGCTACATTTTTTGATATAACGAAAGCATACGATCAAGTGTGGCACTCCAGATTGTTATTTAAATTTAAAAGTATTGGGCTGACAGGTCACATTTTTGACTATGTTAAGTGTTTCTTAGAAAACAGAGTATTTCAAACGAGGATTGAAAATGTATATTCCACGAAACGAATTCTTCAAATGGGTATCCCTCAGGGATCCGTTATAGCTCCCCTTCTTTTCATGATATTAATGCATGACTTACCCAGTAAAGTATCTAAGCATGTAGTTTTAGCTCAATATGCTGACGATTTATGCATGTGGATGCAGGTAAATATGAAAAGGAAAACTCCTTTGCGCTGTATTAATTATACACGCAAATGCTACCAATTAGAACTTGATAAAATAGCACGATACATGGTAGAAAATGGGTTACATCTATCCCTGGAAAAATCGAAAATAGTTTTATTTAATAATGGAGCTAACCCAGTAAATATTCCCACTTTCAAACTGGGAGATACTCTTCTTCAGTTTAATGAGTCAATTAAATTCTTAGGAGTTTTTCTTACGGCAAAATTATCTTGGAATCAGCATATTGAATACTTATTAACCAAAGCTCAAAAAAGTTTAAATTTCTTAAAAATAGTTCGCAAACAGGCATGGGGTCAAGATTCATCAACACTTGTTCATCTTTGTAAATCGCTTGTTAGATCTAAATTAACCTATGCCCAAGAAATCTTCTTCAGTGCACCGAAACACTTAATGAAAAAACTGCAGAGCATAGATTGTAAAGGTTTCAAACTTGCACTGGGTCTTCCAATGCATGCTTCCTGTCTTCGCACATATACTGAAATCAAACTGTTGCCACTTGATGAGCAAAGGAAAGTCGCTTCTACTAAATTTTTGTTAAGACACACCACTGTAGAAAACATCTCTGAAACAGAAATTAAACTGAGATCAGATATCGACTTTCCAAAAAGAGCTAAATCAATATCTTCACAGGTCACTCTTGCAACATACACATCTGACGTCATGAAAGGTTCAGGAATTGATCTACACGTAGATCCTGTATCTATAAGACCTTCCTTTTCGCCAGTACCCAGTTGGGAACTCCAAAGAGCACAATTTGACGTACATCACACTAACTTAAAAAAAGGAGACAATGTAAACTTACTGGCAAGTCAGGTTAAATGTCATATAGACGACTTATATTCCGATCATTTGAAAATTTACACTGATGGATCAGTAATTGAAAGAAAAGCAGGCTCAGCGTTTTTAATACCTGCTCTCAAAATTGAAAAATCTTTCTACATAGGACTTGATAAATCTATCTTTACAGCTGAACTTTTTGCAATATTAATGGCTTTAAACTTTATGAAAAGTTTTCCTAGGACAATTTTTCAAACACTTTTTTGCGTGGATTCAAAATCAGTACTTCAGGCTCTTGAATTATCAAAATTACAAACAAGATCAGAAATGATTCTGGAAATTAGTCACTTGATTCATAATTTATCTTTAAGAGGCACTGATATTACTTTCTGCTGGATACCTTCTCATAGTTCTTTTCGTTATAATGATAAAGTTGACAGGGCTGCCAAACGGGGAGCTAATAACTCACCAGATTCAAACAATATCCAGCTTTCTCTCTCGTTGCACGAGAATTACACTTTAGTAGACAACTACGTCTGGAAGCAGTTCCAATTAAAACAGAAAAAGTATGATAAATGTCACATGAACTTTGAAATTAGCAAAATACTTAAGCAGCTTCATGCCAGCAGAATTATACAATCCCTTATGTATAGATGGAAACTTGATGCATTCAAAACAAAATACACCAAGAACATAGTATGTCTGTGTGGAAAGAAGATAACACATAGTCATATTCTTTCTTGCGTTAAGGTAAAACGACATATTCCAACACTATCTATGAGTACAGTTTCTGATATATTTGCCTCATCATCATTACTGTATGAATTTTTTGTTAGCCTGTCAAAAAGTCCTATAGCGAATTACCTTTAAAATGTTATTTCACTTGTTCACTGTTATGGTTAGTCAATTATTAGTTTTATTTTTTTCTTCGTTTCTTCCAGATATTTATCAATTTTGTTTGTTAGTTTGTTTAAATCGTTAATTATGGTAACATTATTTGTTAGTTTTACCTTCCCCTCTTCAAAACAGTTGTTTTCTGGATCATCTTTTCTCAAGTTCAAAATTGACAATTTTCAAATATTCTCTTCACTCCTCTTATCACTCCCCCCCCCCCCTTTTTTGTTTTTTTTGTTTTGTTTTTTGTTGTTTTTTTGTTGTTGTTGTTGTTGTTGTTGTCTAAAATCACTTTAGTGAATAGACATTAAATCAAAGACCACCACCACACACACACACACACACACATACACACACACACACACACACAAAATACCATTTGTCATTGTACTCGTACAAACATGGGTGAACGAACGATGATTCATGAGACTGATGATCACGATAATGATGACGGTAATAACGGTAATGATGACTACAACAATGACAACATCCACACCATAATATTACGTTATTGATGAAACTTTATGATAAAGCGTGATAACGAAGACGACAATAATCACGACAACGACGATGTTGATAAAAAATGATAAGCACGATATTATGATGATGACGACAATGATGATGATCATGAGGACGACGACGAAAAAAAACCCCCAACAACCTGACATTATGTTGGTAAAAAAGAGTTTAGGTTTCAAGAGAACACAACATACCCCTGGTACTCCGACCACGCTGAGATGATGATGATTATGATAATGATTAATGGTGAGGATGACGACCGCGATAACGATAACTATAACGAATAATGGCAAAGATGACGTTGATGACGATGGTGATGATGACAATGACAACGCAACGATGATGAGGATGGCAACGAGGATGATGACGACGATGACGATGATGGAAATTACGTCTAATGGTGAGAAGAAAAGACTCAAGGCTGAGATGATGGTTGACAACGACGACGACAATGACAACAGCGACGACGACGATGTGGATGACGACGATGACAATGACGACGACAACTGCAACAACGACGGTGGTGGTGGTGACGACGACGACGACGACGATGGTGATGATGATGTTGATGATGACCATGACCATGAGAATGATGACAACGACAGCGACTACTTTGATGACGATGGTGATGATCATGATGAAAACGACATTGATAACGATGAAGACGATGATGATAATGACAACAACAACTACGACGACGACGACGAGTGATGATTTACAATGATAACAATAACGACAATGACAACAATGACGACGAAGACTATAAACACCGCTGACCTCATGTTGGTGGGAAAGAGTTCAGGGGTGAAGAAAAAGAGAGCACCAAACATCCCTGAGGCTCCTACCATACCCAGCATGGCAGCCACCACTGACAGTGTCATGAGGGCAGAATTACCTGCAAACACAAACAACAGAGTTACATGTAGTACTAGGAACCAGAAGTACATACACACACGTAGAGCCAGAACGCGTATCTTATATAAGAAAGCAAGAGAGACGTAAACTTTTGGCCAGCTAGCCTTTGTCAAGCATCTACAAAAGACAACAAAGAATGAACACACATTAATTTAGTGAGAAACAAACAAAAATAAAGTAGTTAGATTTCGCTGATGTTTCGTTATAAGCAGGAGAAAATGGCAGATATGAATTCTGGTCGCTGGGCAGCAGGGGAGAAAATTTGCGCCTGTCTTGTTATGTTATTATTGAATGTACGCTCTCTGTTTCTGTCTCTGTATGTCTCTGTCTGCCTCTTTCTGTCTGTCTGTCTCTCTCTCTCTGTCTCTGTCTCTCTTTCTTCTCTCTCTCTCTCTCTCTCTCTCTTTGAATCCTATTTGCTTGAATGCTTGCAGTCACTTTGATTTTGATTAAGATTTTGCAGATTACTAATTTCAAGCGTCAGCTTCAAAACACTGATAATCAAGGACAGTAGCATGAGGTTCCACAGGACCTGTATTATAGCTACTCTTTGATGCTCTACATATACGAAATAAGCATTCAAAAGTCAGGGTAATATGTACTACTAAAGCTGAACAAATAAAAACAATGCTTAAAAAACATGTATTACAAACATACTGATACAAAGGAAAAGATTCATAAAGAAGACAACTGAGATCATTAGATTTCTATATCTGGATGGAATGTTAACTTTCAAGCATCCTGGTAAACCTCCCTCCCCCCCATATATATATATATATATATAATATATATATATATATATATATATATATATATGATATGATATGATATGATATGATATGATATGATATGATATGATATGAATATGATATGATATGATATGATATGATATGATATGATATGATATGATATGATATGATATGATATGATATGATATATGATATGATATGATTATATGATATGATATGATATGATATGATATGATATGATATGATATGATATATGATATGATATGATATGATATGATATGGTATGGTATGATATGATATGATATGATATGATATGATATGATATGATATGAATATATATATGATATGATATGATATGATATGATATGATATGATATGATATGATATGATATGATATGATATGATATGATATGATATGATATATGATATGATGATGTGATGCAATGTAATGTAATGTAATGTAATATAATATGACATGACATGACTTTACATGATATAATGTGATGTAATTTAATATAACAACAAACGAGACAGTCCTGATGGAGGCAGACACAAGTAGATCACTCATAAGGAAGATTAGGAAAAGACAGGCAACATTTATAGGCCATTTTATGAGGAAGGGGGATTTAGAGCACCGGGTCACAACGGGAAAGCTGGAGGGAAAGAGAGCACCAGGTAGACCCAGGGAGAAAATGCTGGACGGACTTGCAGAGAGGCTGGGGACGAGGAGGGTGTGGGGTAACGAGAGATAGAGACAGATGGAAGTCCATTATCGCCAACGCCATGCAGCAGGGCACTTGATGATGATGATGAATGTAATATAATGCAATATAATATAATATGTATTATATGATATGATATGATATAATATGATATATGTATTATATGATATATATAGAATAATATAATCTAATATAATCTGATGAATAAATCAGTCAATAATAAAAGAATATGTAAATAATATATATATGAATAAATTAATAATCAGGTAATCAAACAGTTTATTGAGTAATCACTTATTTAACAAAGGAATAAAGAAATTAAAAAAATCAATGATCGATCAATTCTATCATCTCTCAAATAATCAACAGAGGAATTAATTAATGCATGAAGAAAGGAAGGAAGGAAAAGAGAAAGAAGGAAAGACAGAAAGAAAGAAAGAAAGAAAGAAAGAAAAGGAAAAAAGAAAGAAAAGAAAAGAAAGAAAGAAAGAAAGAAAAGGAAGAAACAAAGAGAAGGAAATAGTAGATATGTTCACAATGCATCACATTTTTAAGGAAACGTTTTTTTCTTTTTGTTTTGTTTTGTTTTGTTTTCCTAGTCTTGCCACTGTTTCGCTGCTTCCACATCTCATATGGGAAGACAGTAAAACGATGGCATTAACACGTTGTTAATCAAATCCCACTGCAGCTGATCAACTGAATGACAAAACGTGTTTCTCAATATTGAAGTTTTACAGATTTACGTGTAATGTTTCTTTGATCCTGCCCACAACAGGCAGCAAACTAGGACAAAATCAAATCAAGAAGATAATATTTTTTTTCTCCTCCCAAATTTAGTCATCAAAGGAAAGCTGCAAATAAATGTTCTATGCTTTGTGATCAAAATAGGAATGGATGCACCAAAGGGAAATCAACACAAGAAATGCTCAAACACGACAGAGTTATCGATCCTGCTTTGGTTTTGACGCACGTGCTGAGATCTGGTTGATAGGCTGATTAAAACTTGCTCTTGGTCTACCAATTGAAAATGCGATCCTGTACTGTTGACTAACAAATAATTGAACAAATGAATAACTATGAAAAAAAACAGGTGGGCTGGTTAGTACTTTCGTTAGAGCCTTGGACTCGAGATTTGATTCCCGAGTTCAATCCCAGCCTGCAACCTAAAAACTAACTTGTTTGCTGTCCATCTTAATGTTTCAGTCCTGATGGTGTCTTGTTAGTATTTCAGGTTCGTTTAACCCCCACCTTTCCTCTTTTCAAACCTTTCCAGTGCATAGATTTTGTGCAGGCTCAAGGCGTCTGCCATATAAAAGGCGTTGGCGGATTTGGGTGGAGCGCATGTGGAATTGTCAGAGTACGATGAATGCCTCTTGAACAAATTTCGTACTGAACAAATAACTAGATGAGATGAACAATTGAAACAGTTTGTAACTCTACATACTGACCAGTTTAGAACTGATGTATTGAAATATATAGATCCTGTATATTGACCCCGTGTGGATCATGTTTAGTGACGTATAAATCTTGTATAGTGGTTTGCATAGATCCCATGTATACTTGCCTGTATAAATCCTGCATATTCAGCTTTA
>JAPXFY010001402.1:30000-36731 GCA_030674185.1 Monoplex corrugatus | reverse complement strand
ATTACAGTTTAACCATTTTTTAAATCTTCTCCAAAAACAACAAAGAAACAACACACGAAGATACTTTTCTATAATTTTCAGTATGAAAGACATCCAACTACCGCTTGGAAATCGTATAATCATCCATCATCAGTGTCCTCCCGCAGGCGTGGTGATCAGGCCTCTATACGAATCTCCCCTTGTCGCTGCAAGTACATTCTCCCACCCCTTTTTCCTCAGTCACCCGACTTGCTGATATATTTGAAAAATCCTTTTACAGAAAAGCATCATGCAGACACAATCAGCGCACATGACCCAAAAACGTAAGAGACAGAAACACAAACTTTCCAGGAAAAGACAGAAAATGTACATTTTGGTGTGATTGAAGTGAACATCATTACCGGGATAATTGTATTAGATAAAAAAGAATCAAATTAAAAACTGATGAAAAAGACTAAGGAAACAAAAGTACTTTCTAAATCAATTGTCTGAATCCTTTTTGCTATAAATCAATGATCTACATATCAAGCAAGGTAATTTTTAAGAAAAACCCTTTCAGCAGGGTTTGAAACCACAAACTAGCCTTCAGCACCCTTGGAACACACAACACTACCTTCACAGGGTTTTGAAACACACAACACTAGCCTTCAGAAATCCCTTTGGGAAACACACAACACACCTTCAGCATGCCCGGAACAACAACACAGCCTTCAGCACTGCCTTTGGAACATACAAAACAAGCCTTCAGCACTCCCTTTGGGAACACACAACACTAGCCTTCACCCTGCCTTGGAACACCAACAAACCCTTTCAGCACTGCCGGGAACATACAAAACAAGCCTTCACACTGTTTGGAACAAACAAAACTACCCTCCATTTCCCCTTGGGAACACACAAATACCCTTCACACCCCCTTGGAACCACACACTACCTTTCCCAGCACTGCCTTGGAACACAAACAACATAGCCTTCAACTCCCTTGGAAACACACAACACTACTTCACACTCCCTTTGGGAACATACAAAACAAGCCTTCGCACTCCCTTGGAACACAAAACACAGCCTTCAGACTCCCTTGGAACACACAACACTACCTTCACCGCCTTGGAACATACAAAACAACCCTTCAGCACTGTTTTTGGAACAAACAAAACTACCCTTCGCACTGCCTTGGAACACACAACCTACCTTCACACTGCCTTGGGAACACAAAACACTACCTTCAGCACCCCCCTTTGGTTCAAAAAAAGCCTTCAGCATGTTTTAAAACACACAACCTACCCTTTCACACTCCCTTGGAACAACAACAACCTTTCAGCACTCCTTGGAACAACAAAACAACCTTCACACTGCTTTGGAAAAAACAAAACTACCTTTTCGCACCCCTTTGGAACAAAACAAAACAAGCCTTCAGACTCCCTTTGGAACAAACAAAATACCTTCAGCACTCCCTTTGGGAAAACCCAAAAAAACTACCTTTCAACTCCCTTTGGAACACACAGAACAGCTTTAGCACTGCCTTGGAACATACAGAATCCCTTTGGAACACAAAAAAACTAGCCTTCAGCACTGCCTTGGAACACACAGTGACGTTAAGGATGTGATCATAACCGTGATTTAATTTAAAACTTCCCTAAAACAAAGAGAAATAAAATTTTTGAAAAAAAATGTTACTTGGAGTACGGGGATCTAGAGGTAAGAGATTGAAAACTGAAAAACAGAGAGAGGAATTCTATCGCTTGGAGCACAAAAATATCGGAATATAGCCCACTTTGAGCAAATAATATAACTTTGAAAGTTTAAAAAAACACAGATAAACAGGTTGACTCATCATTTTGAAGTACACAAAACTTAAGTGTTGTCTATTTTTTTTTGGGAAAACAGGAAATTGATTTCTGTCCTTAAGAAAACACGGAAACCAAATTTTTAAAAAAATTGTTATTTAAACCTTTGCATCCGCACCCTGTCCACCAACCGAAAAAAACCACCTTTTGACTCCCTCACCCTATCCACCATTTCATGCAGGAAGCTGTGGATAGGGTGGGGGAGTCATAAGATGAATTTTTTTGCTTCGCTATCATGGTTGACAAAGCAGCTAAGGTGGAAAGGGGGGGGAGTCAAATGGTTTAAAGCACATCAATTTAAATGTTGAATCACACAACCGCAGTAAATAATGAAAAATGACAACTTCTTTTATTGGGAGCACAGGGCACAGGTCACCAGCGGGCTCTCTCGTAAGGTGGACGGGAAGCGAAGGGGCACAGTTTGTGAAAAGTGTAGTACAGCAGAACCTGCCGGTTGGGGACGCCTCTCCTCTTTTCCAGATTGCTGCCACGCAACAGACTCTGTCCAGCGCATACTGAACGTGTGCCCATCGGGTACCGCTGACCCCAGCGTCCAGTCCCGGACACCGTTGGGGGAAAGGGGCATCATGATGGGGGTGGGGCGAGGACCGCGACAGACGGCGCATCAGGATCTCTGTTGTGATGGTTGCGGTTAAGTCTGATCTCCGCGCCGACAGCTCACGATGTTCGCCGGCGGAGACGACTGACACGGGGGATTGAACAGGGAACACAGAAAGGATGTGGAAGAACCAGGCGATTTGAAAGTCCCCCCCCCGAAAAACCCCTAGTAGACGATTCCGATGATCCCGGGACTTTTTGAGTGCCCCCCAGCGAACGAAGGTGGGGGCGAGGGTTCTCGATTCTGCTGTTGAAAAGGTTCTTCATGCTTTCTCATTTCCAGCTGCTCCACCTTGGGGCTGATTTTGGCCCTCAGTCTTCAAAGCCTTAAACATCATTTGATCGACTTCATCACAGTCGTCTGTAAAGACGGAGATCTCTGAGGCGCCGGTTCCCTGTTTTTCCCGCTTACCCCCCGACCCTTTGGGGCAGAAGGACAACGACTTTTCTTTTTTGGGAAAAGTTCCTCCAAAAGCGATTTTGTCTTCCAACCATGTTCCCGGTCCCCAACCACTGCGTCCCTCTTTCGCCTCTCAGCTCAAATGTTCAGTCTGTCTTTCAGCCTGGTCTCATGCGGGTGGTCAATTTCGTATTTTGCCTCATGGGATTTGCCCACGCGGGTGCCTATCAGCAAGCGATAGCAGAAACACGAGACATATAACGGGGCATTTTTTTGGGGGGGGGGGGTAAGGTTTACAGTTTCCACGGTGCAATCAGGTTTTAATCTTGTCGATGTCTTGGGCTGTCTTTTCCCTGTTATACCGGGCGAGAGAGAGAGAGAGAGAAGAAGAGGAGAGAGAAGAAGAGAGAAGAGGAGAGAGAAAAGAGAGAGACAAGACAGAGACAGAGACGAGCAGACAACAATAGACAGAGGAGAAAGAGAAGAGAGGGGACCGACGAGCGAAGAGGGGGAGAGGAGAAAGAAGAGAAGAGTGAGAGGAGAGAGCGAGAGAGAGAGAGAGGGAGACAGAGAGAAGAAGGGAGAAGAGAGGGAGAGAGTGAGAGGAGAGAGAGGGAGAAGAGAGACAGAGAGAGACAGAGACAGAGGAAGTGAGAGAGAACAATGAAGAAAGAGAAAAATATGACAAAACAGAGAGACAGACAGACAACAGACAGACAGACAGACGAGGCGAGAGACAGAAGAAATTACATGTCTTTCAGTATATTTTCTTTTTTCTTTATTTTTTTTAATTTTTTGTTTTTTTTTTTCTGCGATAAAAGGTTAAATGTGAACGAGCTGCTTTGCATACAGTGACGTTTACACTATACGAATGGGTTGTTCTATTTCCTTTGTTTTTTCGTCTTCATCACATTATCACCATTTTTACAACAACATAACAAAAATAACAACAAACAAAAATAATGATAATAACAAAACAAAACAACAACAATAATAAAAAATTTTTATTATTATTATCATTATTATTTTTATTATCATTATAACATTAATAATGAACCATAACATTTTTATTATCAAGTAGTAGTAAAATAGTAGTAGTATCAATATCATTTTTATTTTTATCTTAGTTTGTTTTATACTTTTTTTCCTTTCTTTCTTTTCTTTCTTTCTTTCTCTCTTTTTTTGTTTGTTGTTTTTTTCTCCCTTTTTTTCTTTCCCCGTGATTTTTAAATTTTTATATTTTTTGGGTCCCATATTTTTGGGAATGTTTTCCCCTTTCTTTTTTTTTTTTTATACAGGCGTTTTCATATTTATCATTGCCAATTTCGTTCATTACACCAGGGAAGTAATACCAAGTTTTTTATCTGAATGAATTCAAAGTCTTATGGTTTTCATTATTTACCCATCCCCCAAAGGGAAAAAAATTTTTTTTTCATTATTTTTTTGCATACAAAACAAAGTGCACCGGAACATCAACAATTGGGTTTCCACTATTTTTTTTTTTTTTTTTATCGATTAACCACATTGACTAACAAAAATGAAACAGCAACAAACCAATGAAAACCAAACAAACCAAAACAAAAACGATATAGCATATCAAAAAAAGGACACATAACAACACATAACAAAAACCAAACAACAACGAACACAAAGAACTCATGTAATTTTGTTTCGTGCAGGGGAAAATTGAAATGCTTCTCGCCCAGTTGGGCCCCGTTGGAGACTATTAACAAACTAATTACCTTTAGCGGGAAAATTTGTTTTTGCTTAAATCTTCTCGCGGAAAGTGAGGGGGAGAGCGAAAAAACGCTTAGTGACTGGCTTTCACGCCTAACCCGAACCTTTCCCCTCCAAACAGGGATGTGGCATCTGGGGTTTTTCCGGGGGAAGGCCTAGGTTCGACCGCCTAGAATCCACCACTTGGGATGGGGGTGATTTTTTTGTTTTTTTCGATTTTCATGTGACGTTTTAGCCTACATGTTACACACCTTGGTGAAAAAACACAGAAAATCAATTTGCACGGTTTCTCTGTTTTCCCATATAACATCTGGCGGGGGGGGAACTGGGCAAAATTTTTTTCAACTTTCCCCTTTGCCGATAACTAAACCGGGTTCCGGGGTTCGCCCACTAAAGGCCTCGATTTTCCCTCCTCATTTGCCCGGGAAAAATCAACAACGTCTTGTCCTGGGGAAGGGGACGAAAAAGAGGGGGCCCCCGGGGCCCTTCAGTTTAAAACGCTAAAGATCTCACTGCATTGAAAATCTAAGACGGGGGCATAATCCGGCTGCTTGGTAAAAATTATTGGAAAATAGGTCGATTTCCCACCCAAACCCTTAAACCAATTACCCTTTTTGCTTTTTCTAAATCTTGGTTAAAAAAAAAAAGGGGATTAAAAAAATTTGAATGGGGGAAGAGACCTTCTCTCCCCCCTCCCCCCCCTTTCAATTGTGATCGGTGGGAAAGCATTTTTAGAAAGTGAAAAACCCGACCTTTGTCAGTATAACTTCGCGCACGAAAAAGACCCCTGAAAAAAAGGGCAGTCTTTAAAAAACTTTTGTTTTAGACGGGGTGAAAAACCGACCCTTTTGGCAGTAACACTTGCGCACGAAAAGCCCCAAAATAAAAAAGCAGTCTTACCAAACTTTTGTGAAAAAATAATCACTCTTCAGGTAAACAGGCAAACAAACCCCCCTCGTAGAAACAACAAAAAAAAACAAATACACGCCCTCCCCCTTGTTGTACCATCCCCCCGAATCCATAAATCATTTTTCAGGGGAGGGGGGGGGGGGAAGAAAAAATTTTCCAAACCGAATTAGTTTTTTCTGCCATCAGTTCATTCTGTTATTTTTTCCCCCCTTCCCTCTCTGCCCCCTTTTGACGCCCTGTTGTTTTAACCCTCGCATTAAAATGTCAACCAATCTTTTTTTTTTTTTCCGGTATAAAAAACGACTCGACGGGGGCGACGACACAATAACAGAACAACAATAACAAAAAAATAACAACAACAGCCAACAATAACAGTAACAACAACAGAAAAAACGCAACACAATAGCGCTAAAGGCGACACAACAACAGCCATTTACAACAACACCGCAAAAAAAAAAAAAAGACAACACGAACAACAAAAGGGCACGCCGTGATTTCTTCTTCTTCTTTCCTTATTTTTTGTTATTATTGTAATTAAAAAACCAACTGCAACAACTAAACAAAACAGCACAGCAACAACCATACAAACCGTTTTTCTTCTTCTTTTTCTATCATTTTTATTGTTACTTATTTAAAATTTTCACTTTTTAAATTTTACTTTAATTATCATTTTTTATTATTATCATTATTATTTTTATTATCATTACTTTATTTTAAACAACTCATTTACACATCCTTTTTTTTTTCTTTCAGCCTCCAGGTTACAACTGACACCCAACACCCTTTTCTTCCCTTTCCCCAAAAACAAACTTTAAAACATTTTGGGTGATCCAACTTTTTTTTTTTTTTTTCTCCCAAGGGAGACAACATCCGTCGGAAAGGGAAGGCCTGAGAACCATAAAGAGGGTCGCGCCACCCTAAAAAAGTGGGCAAGCGAACGGGGAAATTTTTATCTGGGCTTAGGGAAAGACTTTCAAGCAGAAAGGGAAAAATAGGAACAAGTCTTCTGCTTTTCAGTGTTGGGGATTGAGACAGGGGGTTTTTTTTGGGTTTTTTCATGCGTGGGGATTCGGAAAGTTAGCCTACGGGTTTTTGGATTTTTTTTGGAATCTTTTTTTCAGAACGTAAAGTCGCAGGATTTCACGATTTTTTGGGGTCCTTAACCTTTTTTTATTCCGCCCCAATCCACTAACTGCTAAAATTAAAACCCCTTTGACCCCCCTCACCTACCCCCAACTGCAAAA
>JAPXFY010001402.1:15000-20000 GCA_030674185.1 Monoplex corrugatus | reverse complement strand
ATATCAATTAACATCAGGAAGAGAGTTCTTGAATGTTAAATAGAACCAATACTGTTGTACGGTTGCGAGGCGTGGACAGTCAACAAGCAAAGCCAGAACAAGATTGAGGCAGCCGAGATGTGGTTTCTAAGAAGAATGTTGAGAGTTCCATGGACAGCAAAGAAAACAAACGAGACAGTCTTGATGGAGGCAGACACAAGTAGATCACTCACAAGGAAGATTAGGAAAGACAGGTAACATTTATAGGCCATTTTATGAGGAAAGGGGAATTGGAGCACCTGGTCACAACGGGAAAGCTGGAGGGAAAGAGAGCACCGGGTAGACTTAGGGAGAAGATACTGGACGTACTTGCAGAGTGGCTGAAGACAAGGAGGGTGGAGGAGATGCTTGAGGCAACAAGTGATAGAGACAGATAGAAGTCCATAATCACCAACGCCATGCGGCAGGGCACCTGATGATGATGATAACACTAAAGACCCTGTAAGTTATGCTAGTGGCTGGCTTATGGAAACGTAAAAACATTCAGCATACAGGCTCACTAAAGAAGCACACTGTGTAACCACGTAGTGGCGTGTGGTCTGCTCGTCTGTCAACTTGAGTTCTCCGAGATACATTAAAAATGTTGGTTATGTGAAATGTGCAGTGAGTCCAAATGAGTTTGGAGATTATCGTGCGTTATACTATCACATCCCAGAAAACATCCGAACAATGCTGAGGAAGTATTTCCAAGGGTTCTCAATGCGGTTCTCTACCAAAGAATACACCACAGACTGGATAGACCTAGAGGTGGGCATTGCAATGGGCTGTGCAATCTCTCCCATACTGTTCGTGTTGGCAATGGAAGTCATCTTGAAAGCTGCAATGAAGAGTTCAGGTCCAGTGAATCTGGGAGATGGATACCAGATGCCTCCTCTGAAAGCTTTCATGGATGACACAACAGTCTTGTCCACGGATGAGGAAGAGACACACCAAATCTTAAAGCAGCTGGATGAGCTGGTGGCCTCTTCAAGAATGAGGTTCAAACCTAAGAAATC
This sequence comes from Monoplex corrugatus, assembly GCA_030674185.1. NCBI lineage: Eukaryota > Metazoa > Mollusca > Gastropoda > Littorinimorpha > Ranellidae > Monoplex > Monoplex corrugatus. The sequence continues at coordinate 18,966 of JAPXFY010001402.1, read as the reverse complement.
CCGAAGTCTCTCACTGCGAAAAGGAAAAGTGGCAGATTCAGTCAAATTCATGGTAGCCAACCAAGCCATCCCCACTGTCACAGAAGAGCCAGTAAAAAGTCTCGGAAGATGGTATGATGACTCCCTGAAAGACACACAAAGGGGATGTGAAACCAAGCAAACAGCAGAAGAAGGCCTGAAGAAAATAGATAACTGCGGACTGCCAGGCAAATACAAAGTCTGGTGTCTACAGTTCATGCTGATACCAAAGCTGCTGTGGCCACTGCTAATCTATGACATTTGCACCAGCACAGTCGAAGCAATGGAAGCCAAAATCAACAAATACACAAGAAAATGGCTCGGTGTCCCACCTGGTCTCACTGATGTTGCATTCTACTGTCGTCAAGCAATGCTGAAGCTACCTCTGAAATCCATAGTGGAGGAATACAAAGTTGGAAAAGCAAGACTGTTGAGCATGCTGGAGGAATTGGAGGACAATATCGTGAGAGCAGTTCATCCAAAGCTGAGAACTGGCAGAAAGTGGAAAGTCCAAGAGGCTGTAAACAATGCCAAGAGAAACCTCAGCATCAAAGAAATAATTGGACACACGCAAACCAACAGACAGGGACTGGGAGCAACAAAAATGCAGTGGTGGTCCAAAGCCAAAGGGAAGGAAAAAAGAGACATGATTATACAGGAGTTGAAGGAAGAAGAAGATGTCAAAAGAGTGCAGAAGGCAGTCCAGCAAGGTCAACAGGGGCAATGGACAACATGGGACAGTGCACTCCAAAGAAGTCTCAGCTGGAACGATATGTGGCACATGGCTCCTCTAAGGATAAGCTTCCTCCTCAGATCTGTATATGACCTGCTCCCCTCGAATGCAAACTTAGTGAAATGGGGGAAAGCAGACGACCCAGCATGTCCGCTCTGTCAGAAGAAACAAACAGTGGAACATGTCCTAAGCTCTTGCAAAGTAGCGCTAGCCCAAGGAAGGTATACATGGAGGCACAACCAAGTTCTGAAAGTGATCACAGATGTGGTTAGCGAAAAAACCATGACCCCAAACGCACCAATTGCTATGACAACGTTCTACAAAGCAGGAGGGAAACAGGTCTGGCCCGAAAGGGCTATGACAACCAGCACATTGCCAAAGGGTCTTCTGGATGGAGCAGTCGACTGGGAGTGTACAGCAGACCTCCCAGAGTGGAGAAATTACCCAGATGTCATCAGCAAGACAGGCATGAGACCAGACATCGCTCTCCACTCTGACTCCTCGAAACAAGTGATTCTGATAGAACTGTGAGTGTGCCATACGAAAGCAGAATGGAAGAAGCACATATCTACAAGACCGAAAAATACGCCGGTCTTGCCAGCACCCTGAAGAAAGCAGGTCTGCGGGTCAAAATCTTCGCCATAGAGGTCGGGGCAAGAGGGTTTGTGGGCACCTCCGCTTATGATCTCATGAAACAACTCGCCATTTCTGGGAAGAAGAGGCAGCAGAAAGGAGCTCAAGCTGGATCTGGGCAAGGAGGAACCAAAAAAGTGAACTTCATAAGGATTAAATTCCCTACAGATGATGTGTCCCCGTACCGCAGTTCTGAAGCGCAGAATCGCCCAGGTTCGATCCCCGGCGTGGGAAAAAAATATATATAGACAACAGCAGAAGGGCATCCAGGAGTCATGACCTGGATGTGGCCCGGCCCCCCGAGAGTGTAAGGAATTCAGGGCCGAAACACTTGTCTAAAGGGGGTTACTTCTCTGAAGACCTTCTGTTGTCTAGCTCTCCCTAGAGTTTCTTTCTACCAAGAATGATTGATGATGCAGACAACAGAAACACATGAAAACAGTACGAGAACGCGTACTTAATTTACGAAGCCCCCCACCCCACCCCCAAACTCACACACACACGCACACACACACACACACACACATATCCACACACACACACACACACACACACACACACACACACACACACGTACACACATTCCGTCTAATATCACTCATAGTGAAAAGACGTTAAATCAAAGAACGAACACACATACACACACACACACACACACACACACACACACACACACGTACACACACATACACACACATACACACATACATAATCACACACATACACATACACGCACACACACACACACACACACACACACACACACACACACACACGCATACATACACACACAAACATACGAACAAAACAAATAAACAAACAAAAACAGGCGTAAATTTTCGGCCAACTGGCCTTCGTCAAGCGTACACAAACAACAGATGAAATAACTTTCCCAATATTACGTTGAGATGAAGAAGATAACTGTGACTGACATGAAAATTGAAAAACAACAACAACAAAACCAAACCAAAAAAAAACACAACAAAACAACAACAACAACAACAACAACCAAAACAACAACAACCAAAACAACCTCATATAGTTTGTATTGTATGCTTCACTTTGACATCTAATGCCATCATGTTGTTTAGTTTGATAATATCATAACTGACCAGCTGCTCTATACTTTACTTCCTTCTCCGCTTCTTTTCGGATTTCTTTATTGCTTATTTTGATTTTTTTCCCTAGGATTGAAATGTGTTCAATATCATAAATGGCTTAATATATTATAAAGAAAATAAAAAGAATTAAAAAACAAAGGTAAGAAAGACAACCAAAAGAAAGCAAGAAAGAAAGAAAGGAAAGAAGGAAAGAAAGAAAAAAGAAAGAAAGAAAGAAACAATGAATGAATGAATAAAATGAAAAGAAAAACATGCATTTATTCTAGGACCACTCTGTCGACAGATAGAGGAATATATAGATAAATGTACGGATTGAGAAACAGACAGACAGGCAGCTAGATACACAGGCAGATGTGATACACACATATACACATCTATACATACATCTATACATCTATACTTCTATACATACATACATACATACATACATACATACATACATGTATATTTACATACATACATACATACATACAGACGTACGTACGTACGTACGTACGTACATATGTACGCAATACATACATACATACATACTTACATACATACATAATAATACATACATACATTCATACATTCATACATACATACATGCATGTATGCACCCATACATGCATGCGTACGTACGTATGTACGTACATACATACATACAAACAAACATACATACATACATGAATACATGTATACCTACGTACATATGTACATACATACATACATACATACATACATACATACATACATACATACATACATACATACATACATACATACATGCATACAGATACACACAGACAGACAAAAATAGATTCTGAGATTACGTGATAGAGTGATTGGTATATTATTTAACTGATTTATTGATTCTACTCTGTTCTTGTCTTTATATTGCTATCATCGACTACAGTTACAGTCATTTCGCCATCAAAGTAAATCTTTTAAAAGTGTGACCAGCCGTCTCTAGCAGCATTTAGGCAAACCGAAATGGTTAACCCAAGACAGTGGATGGAACCAGCACTCATAACCAACTGTATGTACTCTAACATACAGTAAAGTACAGTCTCTGTCACTAGACAGACTGGAACAAGATTCAACTCGCCAGACACAGAAAGCTTCAGGCACCACAGATCTGGAGGAACAACCAGCTGCTTCTCATGTATCTAAGGCAGCAAACTGACACTTGACAAAAGCACGGAATTAAAGTACAAGGAATTATTCTTCTGCCAACGACCTTTCGTGAGGCGTCTCGTGTTTCCAGTACTAAGTCGTTTTTATTGTCAGCAAATACGACCGATTGTCACTATGCCTTGGGGGTTTTGTCTGTGAGGATCTTCGTCTGGCAATAGGAATTTTGTGGTTATGTTTGAGTTAACAGCGATCGGGTTCTCTTTTATCAAGGAAGGAGGGTGGAGGGGTGATACTCCTGTTTGGATTTTATTGACATGGGTACTGCAGAACATTCGTTGTGGGAAG
>JAPXFY010001401.1:32500-36760 GCA_030674185.1 Monoplex corrugatus | reverse complement strand
CACCACTCCAAAGAAAACAGACCCCCAAAAAAGGGGGCAAAAATGGTCAAGCCTTTGAAAACAATCCCCCTTTTTCAAAACAAAATTTTAAATTACAGAAAATTTCCAGATTTTGTACTTGACAAGCTCAAGGGTGACCTTGAGAAGGATCAATCCTCCCCCAAAACAAGAAAGGGCAAGCAAGCAAAAAGGGAAAAAGGGAAGCAAGCAAGAAAGGGCAACAAGTAAGCAAGCAAGAAAGCAAGCAAGCAAGCAAACCCAACCCAAACCCAAACCCCAACCAACCAACCCCCCAACCCAAAACCAACCAACCAACCAACCAAACCCTTGACGAAAATTTCAAAGGGAAAAGGGTTGACTGAAACCCCAGTAAAAAAAAATGTAACTAAGTCAAAAACCCCCCCCCCCCCCAAAAAAAAAGTATTGCTCACACTCTTTCTCCCCAAAAGATGCTGATTTTTGAAACATTTTTTTTAAATTTGTGTGACCTTTACATGGGCGCCATTCCTTTTCCCAAATGAAGCATTCGCGACTTTTCAACAGTCAACAATTTTTTACGAAACATTTGGGCAAGGTCAAAAACCCTTTAACACTGAAAAGACAAATTAACATATTTTCTTTCAGGCAGAAAAGACCCGACCTCAGGCAGGGGAAAAGGCGACAGGCAGCAGGCAGACAGGCAGATAGGCAGATTTGGGAGACAGCAGGCAGGCAGACAGGCAGGCAGGCAGGCAGAAGGCAGGCAGGCAGGCAGGCAGGCACACAGGCAGACATGCAGGCAGGCAGACAGGCAGACTGCAGATAGGCAGACATGCAGGTAGACAGGCAGGCAGGCAGACAGGCACACAGGCAGACATGCAGACAGGCAGACAGGCAGATAGGTAGACAGGTAGACAGGCAGGCAGGCAGGCAGGCAGGCAGGCAGGCAGACAGACAGGCAGACAGGCAGGCAGGCAGACAGGCAGGCAGGCAGGCAGACAGGCAGGCAGACAGTCAGGCAGACAGGCAGGCAGACAGGTAGGCACACAGGCAGGCAGACAGGCAGACAGACACACAGGCAGACTGGCAGGCAGGCAGACAGGCAGGCAGACAGGCAGGCAGACAGGCAGGCAGGCAGGCAGGCAGACAGACACACAGACAGACACACACACAGACACACACATAGACAGATAGTAAACACACCTTTCTCTAGTGAGTACGAATCAATCTCCATTTTTTCGGAAGTGAAAAAAAGGGATTGATAACACTGTTTAACATGTAGGTCAACACGCTGTCTATAGATTTTACCATAGCGACCTTCAGTGACTTTTTACAGCTTTCGAGGACATGTCCTCCACATAAGTCTGTCAGAAGGTCACTTGCATCAGAGTTCAGATGTCGAGGCATAACTCTTAGATAAACTTCCCACATAAATACTTGTGCCTCTATTTTTCATCGCTCTCCCTGTTTTCTCTGAAAAGACAGGGCAGGGACCTTTTCCATTGCCATGTTACAGCCATATTTTCCTCATTTCGCACACACAACGCTCGTATGCAACCTTTAGTTTACCTTCCATCCGGGCAAGGTATTGACTTTCCATTTTGAATGAAGGGAAGCCACTCTTGTGTTGTTTATCGTCTGATAGACATGGCGTCGACCGTCTTATCGACAATCACGAAGACTTTTTACAGGTATTGCCAAAAACTGCCGACGGGATATATTGCTACTTTTTTTTGGCGAATAACCTTTTTTTTCTCTTTTTTTTAAAATTATTTCCTTGACTGTCAAATATTCTATTCTAACGTGATTTTGGGACCACAGTTCTGAAACATGGAAAATAATTTCCAGCAGCGGAAATATGAAAATAAAAGTCATATTTATTTGTGTTTGTCTCTCTGTGTGTCTCTGTCTCTCTCTTTCCTTCGATCTCTCTCTCTCTCCTTTGATCTATCTATCTATCTATCTATCTATCTATCTATCTATCTATCTATCTATCTATCTATCTATCTATCTATCTATCTATCTATCTATCTATCTATCTGTCTGTCTGTCTAACTATCTAACTATCTATCTATCTATCTATCTACCTATCTATCTCTATCTATCTATCTATCTAACTATCTACCTATCTATCTATCTATCTATCTATCTATCTATCTATCTATCTATCTATCTATCATCAGTCTGTCTATCTATCTATCTATCTCTCTATCTCTCTATCTATCTATCTATCTATCTATCTATCTATCTATCTACCTATCTATCTCTATCTATCTATCTATCTATCTATCTATCTAACTATCTACCTATCTATCTATCTATCTATCTATCTATCTATCTATCTATCATCAGTCTGTCTCTCTATCTCTCTATCTCTCTATCTATCTATCTATCTATCTATCTATCTATCTATCTATCTATCTATTTTCTCTGGACAAAATGGATTTACCACGTGAAATTTTGACTCCTCTTCTCGGTCAAATTGCGTCACGGTAATTTCTCATTTTTTTCTGTATGCGTGGTGAATATATGTGAACATTAGTTTCTGAGGAACTTCTGACATTTGTAACACACACACACACACACACACTAAACGCATTGAAAACAAAATACTGTAAAAATGTCAAGTGTATTTGCGGCGAACAATTCACACTGTTTCACTGTCTATTTTATTGCAAAATGCTACGTTCTTTTTTACCAAAAATGTTTACACAAGAAAATTATTCTGAAACTCATTTTAAAGAAATAACTTCCGATCAATTTTTGTCAGTTAAAATTTCAGAATCGTTGGTTCACAGTCCTGTTAATGCATTACTTTAAGTTTATGAAGTTAAATTTTCCATACACATTGTTGATATTAAATGTTAGTGTTAAGTTATTGTTCCATTTTTCTATTTCCCACCTACTTATGTCTATAACTATGTCTCCTCTATGCCCCAAAACCAACCAACCCATCTCTCATCTCACATACTTTTTTTTTTTTTTTTTTTTTCCGTCTAATATCACTCATAGTGAAAAGACGTTAAATCAAAGAACGAACGAACACACACACACACACACACACACACACACACACACACACACATACACACACACACACACACACACACACACACATACACACACACATACACACACACAACACACACACACACACACACACACACACACACACACACACACACACACAATATATAAATATATATGTGAAATTTCTAGCACAGAATTTCCGGAAGGTAGGAATACTGTTTATGCTGAAAGAGACCCCGGCATCCCCACGGGAGAGGACAGGAAGCTTACCTTTAACGAACTGAAAAAAACAATTGAAGGAACAGTTAGATGTTACGTGCCAAACAACATTTGTTCGTATATATTATCAAAAAGTCCTTCCTCGAACGTCTTAAATGAATTTATTCAATTCTCAGGAAACATATCGTCTTCCCGCTCTGGGAATCCATTTCTGAAAACCTGGGACTATCAGTGTGTGATGTAAAGAATAATCAATGACTTAATCCTCAAACAAATATATAAGTATGAATACGGTTTGTGATGTAAAGACTTATCAATGACTTAATCGTCAAATAAATATATAGGCATGAATATTTTGTGTGATGTAAAGAATAGTCAATGACTTAATCCTCAAATAAATATGTAGGCATGAATATGGTGTGTGGTGTAAAGAATAATGAATGATTTAATCCTCAAATAAATATGTAGGCATGAATATGGTGTGTGGTGTAAAGACTTATCAATGACTTAACCCTCAAATAAATATATAGGCATGAATATTTTGTGTGACGTAAAGAATAATCAATGACTTAATCATCAAATAAATATATGGACATGAATATGGTGTGTGGTGTAAAGACTTATCAATGACTTAATCCTCAAATAAATATATAGGCATGAATATTTTGTGTGATGTAAAGAATAATCAATGATTTAATCCTCAAATATGATTTAATCCTCAAATATGTAGGCATGAATACGGTGTGTGATGTAAAGACTTATCAATGACTTAATCCTCAAATAAATATATAGGCATGAATATGGTGTGTGGTGTAAAGAATAATCAATGACTTAATCCTCAAATAAATATATAGGCATGAATATTTTGTGTGGTGTAAAGAATAATCAATGACTTAATCCTCAAATAAATATATGGACATGAATATGGTGTGTGGTGTAAAGACTTATCAATGACTTAATCCTCAAATAAATATATAGGCGTGAGTACAGTTGCTTTCTTTACTCTTCCTATTTTGAAGCGAGATGACGAAT
>JAPXFY010001401.1:2500-27500 GCA_030674185.1 Monoplex corrugatus | reverse complement strand
TAAATACATGCATATATCCACATGCCCGCACACAGACATATACACATACATTCATACATACACACCCATATCGGCACAGCATGGTGGCTGACAACAGCTACAACAACAGCTACACCACCACCACCACCAGCAAAGAGGAGACACCCATATACATATTATGACAAACTTACAGACATATCTGGATAAAAATCAACAAACAGCCCACACACAGACGATTTGGCAAACTTGCTTGTTCTTCAGTTGTCTGTTTCTTTTCTTCACTTTAACTTTATCTCTGTTCTAGGAAAAGTCCAAATACTTTGCATTCCACGCTGTAAGAGGATGTATGTATGTGTTCGATAAAGTCCTACGTACTTTTTCTTAGGATTGATAATTGGGTACATGTATTAAGTGCATTTTTGGCTCTAGGGAGGTGGGATATCAGAAGTAATTTTCGGTAATTTACGCCTGTTTTTATATATGTTTTTGTGTCCTTAGGTATGTTTATAGTTGTATTCTCGTGTTTTTTTTAAATCCCCTGTACGATAAATTGGACGGAGTGGTCAACGTCAGGGGCATGTACTTAGATTATGTGCGCGAATGCATTAATATATGTACTTAATTTTCTTTTCCTTTTTTTTCCTGTTAAAGTTTTGTATATTTTGAATCGGTTATAGCCCTGATATGGCTCTACGAGGTCGGCTGGGCTTTCAACAGCAATAACAATGACCTCCCTCCTCGCCGTTTAAAGAACTAACCATCAAGTAGGGGGTTTGCGCAGGTCCGAGGAATAGGATAAGGTAATTGCTGCCAGATTCTGATGGAGCGTATATGGAATTGTCTGAGTGCAATAAATTTATCTCGAAACTCCCAAGCTTTATAACGCTAATCACCCCTCTCTCTCTCGCGTGGGGATGCCGGGGGGTCTTTCAGTGTAAATAATATCCCCACCTTCTGGAAATTCTGTGCTAGAAATGTCCTCTTTTCTGTCACTCTAATTCTGCCTTGTTCCTTTGCTTTCTGTCATTTCTTCCTATCATTTCCTGCCTTGCTGGTCCATTCACCTGTATGTGTTCGATAAAGTCTTACGTACTCTTAGGATTGATAACTGGGTGCATGCATTGTGTATTTTTGGCTCAAGGGGAACAACATATGCGGAAGCAATTTAGGTTAATTTAAGCCCGTTTTTATGTTTTAGTGTCCTTAATTGTTTAAATTTGTGTTCATGTATGATTTTTAAAGCCATTGTGCGATAAATTGGACGGAATGGTCAATACCAGGGGCATCTCCTTAGATTATGTGCGCAAATGCGTTATGTGTACTTAATTTTCTTCTTTTTTTTCCTGTTGAAGTATTGTATATGTTTTGAAACGGTTGTAGCCCTGACGGACAAAACATTCTTTTACATGAAATTTTCTACCAAACAACAACCACCACCACCACCAACCACCACCACCACCACCACACGCAAAGACAATAGGAATACATTTGATACCTTCTCCTTATTGACAGATGACTGAAGAAACTTTATCAACAACGTCTAAGCTGGACACCATTCCAGACATCCCCAGAACGGACGGTACTGAGTTCCAGGACTTTTCTGCTTTACAGCAAAGGACGAAAACTGACGTCTGCCTTTGTCAGTGTGGCTGACAAACCACACAGTCACACCTCTAAAGGCCCTGCATGTATTCGACGAAGGTGACTGAACAGAACGTGCGTGCGCGCGCGCGCGCGCGCGCGCGTGTGTGTGTGTGTGTGTGTGTGTGTGTGTGTGTGCGCGCGTGTGTGTGTGCGTGCGTGTGTGTGTGTGTGCGTGTGCGTGTGTATGTATGTGCGTGTTGAGCGACAAATTACCAAATGCCCAGGTCCTAGCATGCGCTGATCTCCCCACCATGCACACACTGTTCAGACAACGCAGGCTGTTCTGGCTTGGCCATGTGCGGCGGAAGGAGGCCGTATCCCAAAGGATGACCTTTACGGTGGGTGAACTAGCCTCCGACAAGAGATCTGTTGGCCGCCTCCAAAAGTCGTCTGTAAGCGCGATATGAAAGCTTTGGACATCAACACAGAGAGCTGGAAAGACACAACAGCCGATCGCAGAAACAACTCGTGTTGGGGGAAAAGAAGATCCAGACCTTAGCTGAGGTGAGAGCCAGGTGGAAAGCAAGCTCTAGTGAAGGCAATCCCATGTCAGCATCCATACATGCATCCGATGTCGCAGAGACTGCCTTTCCCGCATCGGCCTTACCAGCCACAGTGGATGCTGCTCCAGAGGCGTCAACTCGAATCGACACGACACTAGGGCGCATCATCCATAGTCGACGTTAGCTGACGGAGGCCTACCACTGCTAAACCCTTTTCATAGGCGAGATCTTCAGGTTTCTACCTAACAGTAAGAAAAGAGATTTGAACCCCAGTCCTCTTGCCTAACAGGCGGGGATATTGACAAATACATGTATACTACTACCAAGGATTACAGAAATGGTCATCTGTTGTGAACTTGACAACTCGGTTTCAAATGCTGTGTCGATTCTTCTGGTTTCATGCGACAAACGCTACGAAAGCCACAATCCAAAAATCTGTATTTAAAACAGAGTATGGCCTAACGGAAAGAGTACGCGCCTAGAAATCCAAGTTATATTCCCATCGGACGGTGATTTTTCTCCTCCCTCCACAACACTTGAACGGTGGTCTGAGTGCTAGTCTTTCAGATGACACACCAAACCTTCGGAAAATTCAGTGCCAGAAACTTCCTCCTTTCTCTCATTCTCTGTGTTTCTTCCTTGTTCCTTTTCTTTCTATCAATTCGTCCTATCATATTCTGCTATGCTGGTCTATTGATCTATTTGTGTTCTGTGCAGGTTTTCATGCTTTCTATTGATATTGGTTGTTGGTACAGGTATTAACTACATTTTTGGCTCTTAGAGAACACGATAGGCAGAGGCAATTTTCGGTAATTTAGGCCATATTTTATATGTTTTAGTGTCGTTTGTGATTTTTATGTTTGTGTTCAGGTTTTGTTCTTAAAACCTCATGGAGATAAATTTAAAGGAATGATCAATGCCGGGAGTATATCTTTAGATTAGTATGCGAATGCTTTATCTGTACTTAATTTCCTTTCCATTTTTTTGTCAGGGTCATCGAGATGTGTACATTTTGCTATAGTTGTAGCACTGATATAGCAGGCAGCTGGGCTTTAAATAATAATGATTGTAATAAACGGAGATACCGTAATCAGCAATTATTTTGGGCATGTTGAACATCTGCGGCAGTAAAGTTTTCCTTGGCAAAAGAAAATACCCTTAGGTAAACAAAAATACATGCATATAGATATAACAAAGGGAGGTGGCGTCGTACGATGGCGATGTGCTTTGTGTTGAAAAACCTGTGGCAGCAAAGTAGCTTTCCTTGGCAAAAGAAAACACCCTTAGGTAAACAAAAGTACATGCATATAGATATAACAAAGGGAGGTGGCGCAGTGCGATGGCGATGTGCTTTCCCCATGAAGGTCAACCCCCATTTCACGTGGTAAAACTGCGTTACGTCCAAAAACAATGAACCCAATGCCATCCAATCCAATCCTGTCTAGTTTGTACGATCAAAGCGACGAGAAAATTGGTCAACTGAGATTTTCTTTCTTGTTGTGAAATGTTAGTTATACAGCACAAAATGGTACATCCTTCAAACCAAGAGGAGTTCATTTTCAAACATAAACGGAAACAATCCCTAATTTGAGTGCAGTGACCTGAAATGCTGCTCAAGTTTCCAGAATATTGTATCTACTATTTCCTTTTGAATCTGTCCAGATTCGTGGGACTGTGCAACCGTTCAGAGTCTAATAGGCTTGTTTGTATGTTAAGCGCGTATGACTAATTAATTGTCTGTTTTGATTGTTTTTCAGGTGTGTGCATGTGTTTTTGTTTTCCTATGAAAGCGAGTTTTCTACACGATTTGCCAGGCAGTTCTTTTGTCATGGAATCTTGTACTTCCATTCATCTGTCCGCCCCTGTCTATCGACATGTCGCCACTGTCTACCTTATATGTCTGTATCCATTTACGTTAAATCATTTGGACTTTTTAATTTTTCTATTTGTCTATTCACGTATTTTGTCTTTGCGCATACAATTTTGGTCTCACATTGTTGCAGTTTGCCCGTAATGACCTCACACCACGCCAGGATAGTAGCGTACGCTCTGCATCGTAAAAAGCAGCAGCAGGAAGATCAAAACGAAGTAAGTCTTCCGTTGTATATGTTATAGAAACCAGAAAAAACAGAAAGAAGGAGAAACCAAACGAGAAAACAGGAAAAACAAATAAAACAAAACACGCGAAAATTATGTAAAATAAAAAGAAGGAACAAAAAGATGAAATAGAGGAAACGAAAAAGACAAAATGGAACGCGAACAAGAAAGGCAAGAACAAGGACAACAAGAAAAATAGAAGTAGAGGGAAAACTAAAAACAAAAACACAACAAGAACAACAACAGATAACGGCGTAAAACTGAGCAAGAAGATAAGGAACAACCACAAAGCTTGCACTATAAAACAAAACAACACAGAAACAAAATTACAACAAAACCACGCAAACAAGTAGAGAAACACACAAAACAAGAAGAAAAGCCGACCAATACGCAATATAAAGAAAATCCATGATCGTTATCATTACGCAGTTGAAAACAACAGCCAGAACAGGAACAACATGGAGAAACAGAAATGGAAACAAAAACAGTGGCAAAAAGCAAACCAGGAGAACAGCAAGAGCAGAAACGATGAGAAGCAGAACGACAACAAACAGAAAAAGGACATCAATGATAACAACAGCGACAAAAACACCACCAGCAAAACGCCAAGAACATCACGAAGAAGAAGAGTAAAAGGGAAAAAATCGAGAATAAGAAGTACATCAAGAACAATTATACCAATCAGAGGAGGATCAAAGAAGCTAGAAAAGGAAAACAAAAACAAAAGGAAAATATAGCACTGAGACCAAAGGCAGAACGAGCATAAACTAGGCGACAAAAATCAAACGCGAAAACAACAGAAAAACAAGTAGACCATGATTAATACAATTACCAACAAAATAGAATAAGAACACACAAGAAAGAGGAATGTATGATCAAGAAAACAAGGAGGAAACAAATAAACAAAACAGGAGAACTAAGACATGGCAACAACTGAAACAAGAACCTAGGAACACGATAACAAACAAAATCACGAAAAAAAAGAAGGGAAACAAAGAAACAAAAAGGATAGGAGAAGAAACATTTGGCGGAAATGCAAAAGAAACCCAAGAACAGAAAAAAAAAACAAACCAAAAAAATAAGTGGAACAAGAAGACAGGGAAAAAAAAAAACCAAAACCAAAACCCCCCCCCCCCCCAAAAACAAACAAACAAACAAACCCGACATGGAACAAGACAACGAAAGAACTGGAATACAGATGAAGACAAAAGGCAAGAAGGGCAAGTAAAACAAACTTGACCCCACAATTGAAAATAACCGAAACATACAAGTGAACACAGAACAAACCAAAGTACACAAAAAGCAAGCCTCCTTCCATCCCCCCCCCCCCCCTCAAAATAAATGTCAAGAAAAAGGGGATAAAAACAAAGATCAAGAAGAAAGAACAAGGTAGAAGAGCAAAACCTGACATCATGGAGTACATTATCATTATAACATTATCAACAAATGCCAGTGTCACAACACCACAACACCAACAGGAACAGGAAGAAGAAAATACAAAGCAGAAGTAAAACAAGACAAACACAAACGAAAACAAAACAACAAGAGCAACAAGAACAAAAACGAAGCCTTACAGCACCAAGACCGCAAACATGAACAAAAAAAGAAACATAAAGTTGAACAAAAACAAGACAATGACGACGACAAGAACAACAACGACAACGACGACGAGATCAACGAGAAAAACGAGAACAACGAGAACAACAACAACTACAACTACAACTACAACTACAACAACGACGAGAAATACGACAACGACGAGAAATACAATAACGACGAGAAATACAATAACGACGAGAAATACAATTACGATGAGAAATACAACGAGAACTACAATTACGATGAGAAATACAATAATGATGAGAAATACAATTACGATGAGAAATACAATAACGATGAGAAATACAATTACGATGAGAAATACAACGAGCAATACAACAACGAGAACAACAACAACGAAAACAACAACGAAAACAACAACGAAAGCAATAAGGACGAGAACAATGACGAGAACAACAACAACACGACGACGAGAACAACGAGAACAACGAGAACAACAACAACAACGAAAACAACAACAACGAGAACAACAACGAGAACAACGAGAACAACCACATCGAGAACAACAACCATAAAAACAACGAACAACAACGACAACAATAACAACGAGAACAACAACAAGAAGAACAACAATGAGAACGAGAACAACAACGAGAACAAAAACGACGAGAACAACAAGAGCAATAACGAGAAAACGAGAACAACGACAATGAGAAAACAACGAGAACAACGAGAACAACGAGTAGAACAACAACAACGAGAAGAACAACAATGCGACAACGAGAAGAAGAACAATGACGACAACGAGAAGAACAACGACGACGACAACAACGAGAACAACAAGAACAACGAGAACAAAAAGAACAAAAACCACCTGCACAACAACGAGAACAACAACGACAACAACGAGAAAACAACGAGAACAACAACGGGAACAACAACAACGAGAACAACAACCACGAGACCAACCATGAGAACAAAAACGAGAACAACAACGAGAAAAAACGAGACAAATAACTAGAAAAACTAGAACAACGACAACGAGAAAATGAGAACAACGAGAACAACATCGAGAAGAATAACGACGACAACGAGAAGAATAACAACGACAACGAGAAGAACAGCGACGACAATGAGAACAACAACAAAGACAAGAACGAGAACAACAAAGACAACAACGAGAACGACGACAACGAGAAGAACAACGATGACAACGAGAACAACAACAATGACAACTACGACAACGAGAACAACGACATCTACGACAACGAGAACAACAACTACAACGAGAAGCACAACAACGACAACGAGAAGAACAATAACAACTACAACGAGAAGAACAACTACGACAACAGAAGAACAACGACAACGAGAAGAACGACGACAACGAGAAGAACGACAACTACAACAAGAACAATGACAACTACAACGAGAAGAACAGCGACAACGAGAACAACGACGACGACAATTAACGACAACGAGAACAACGACAACTATGACAACGAGAAGAAGAACTACGACAACGAGAAGAACAACGACGACAACGAGAAGAATAACGACAATGAGAACAACTACGACGACAACGAGAAGAAAATCGACGACGACGAGAAGAAAAACAAGGACAACGAAAAGAACAAGGACGACAACGAGAAGAACAACAATGACAACGAAAAGAACAACAATGACACCGAGAAGAACAATATCGACGACAGCGAGAAGAACAACAAGGATGACAACGAAACGAGAACAACGAAACGAGAACAACAACAACGACGACAACCAGAACAATGACAACGAGAAGAACAATAACGACGACAACGAGAAGAACAACGACGACAACGAGAAGAACAACGACGACAACGAGAAGAACAACGACGACAACGAGGAGAAGAACAACGACGACAACGAGAAGAAGAACGACGACAACGAGAACAACGACGACAACGAGAAGAACAATAACGACGACAACGAGAACAACGATAACGAGAACAACGACAACGAGAACAACAATGACAACGAGAACAACAATGACGACAACGAGAAGAACAATGACGACAACAAGAACAACAACAACAACGAGAACAACGAGAGCGAGAAAACAACTAGAACAATAACAACTAGAACAACAACAACGAGAACAACGAGAACAACAGCAATGAGAACACCGAGAACAACACTGAGAACAACACCGAGAACAATAACAACAGCGAGAACAACAGCAACGAGAACAACGAGGACAACGACATCAAAAACAAGAACTACAAGAACAACAACAAAGAGAACAACAACAAAGAGAGCAACGAAAACAACAACAACGAGAACAACTACAACGAGAAAAACAACGAGAACAACGAGAAAACAACTAGAACAATAACTAGAACAACAACAACGAGAACAACAGCAGCGGGAACACCGAGAACAACACTGAGAACAACACCGAGAACAATAACGAGAACAACAGCGAGAACAACAGCAACGAGAACAACAACGAGGACAAAGACAACGAAAACAAGAACTACAAGGAGAACAACAACAAAGAACAACAACAAAGAAAACCATGAAAACAACAACAACGACAGCAACTACAACGAGAACAACAACGAGAACAACAATTACGAAAACAACGACGAGAACAACAACGAGAACAATCAGAACAACAAGCACAATAACGACGAGAACAACAAGAACAACAACAAGAACAACGACGAGAAGAACAGCAACGAGAACAGCAACGAGAAGAACAGCAACGAGAGCAAAAACAACGAGAACGAGAAAAACAACAAGGACGACAACGAGAACAACAATGAGAACAACAACGAGAACAACGACGACGACAACGAGAAGAACAACGACGACAACGAGAAGAGCAACGACGACAACGAGAAGAAGAACGACGACGACGACGAGAAGAACGACGACGACAACGAGAACAACAACGATGACAACGAGATGAACAAGACAACTAGGACAAGGAGAAGAACAACTACAACGAGAACAACGAGAAGAACAACAAGGATGACAACGAGAAGAACAACGACGACAACGAGAAGAACAACGACAACGAGAAGAACAACGACGACAACGAGAAGAAGAACAACGACGACAACGAGAAGAACAACAGCGATGACAACTACGACAACGAGAACAACAACAAGGATGACAAAGAGAACAACAACAAGGATGACAACGAGAAGAAGAACAACGACGACAACGAGAAGAAGAACAAGGATGACAACGAGAAGAAGAACAACGACGACAACGAGAAGAAGAACGACGACAACTACTACACCGAGAAGAACAACTACAACTCCGACAACCAGAAGAAGAACGACGACAACTATAAGGAGAAGAACTACGACAACGAGAACAACAACAACGACGACAACTACAACGAGAAGAACTACGACAACGAGAACAACAACAACGACGACAACTATAAGGAGAAGAACTACGACAACGAGACAAACAACAACGACGACAACTATAAGGAGAAGAACTACGACAACGAGAACAACAACGACGACGACAACTATAAGGAGAAGAACTACGACAACGAGAACAACAACAACGACGACAACTATAAGGAGAAGAACTACGACAACGAGAACAACAACAACGACGACAACTATAAGGAGAAGAACTACGACAACGAGAACAACAACAACGACGACAACTATAAGGAGAAGAACTACGACAACGAGAACAACAACAACGACGACAACTACAACGAGAAGAACTACGACAACGAGAACAACAACAACGACGACAACTATAAGGAGAAGAACTACGACAACGAGAACAACAACGACGACGACAACTATAAGGAGAAGAACTACGACAACGAGAACAACAACAACGACGACAACTATAAGGAGAAGAACTACGACAACGAGAACAACAACAACGACGACAACTATAAGGAGAAGAACTACGACAACGAGAACAACAACAACGACGACAACTATAAGGAGAAGAACTACGACAACGAGAACAACAACAACGACGACAACTACAACGAGAAGAACTACGACAACGAGAACAACAACAACGACGACAACTATAAGGAGAAGAACTACGACAACGAGAACAACAACAACGACGACAACTATAAGGAGAAGAACTACGACAACGAGAACAACAACAACGACGACAACTATAAGGAGAAGAACTACGACAACGAGTACAACAACAACGACGACAACTACAACGAGAAGAACTACGACAACGAGAACAACAACAACGACGACAACTATAAGGAGAAGAACTACGACAACGAGAACAACAACAACGACGACAACTACAACGAGAAGAACTACGACAACGAGAACAACAACAACGACGACAACTATAAGGAGAAGAACTACGACAACGAGAACAACAACAACGACGACAACTACAACGAGAAGAACTACGACAACGAGAACAACAACAACGACGACAACTATAAGAAGAACTACGACAACGAGAACAACAACAACGACAACTACAACGAGAAGAACTACGACAACGAGAACAACAACAACGACGACAACTACAACGAGAAGAACTACGACAACGAGAACAACAACAACGACGACAACTATAAGGAGAAGAACTACGACAACGAGAACAACAACAACGACGACAACTATAAGGAGAAGAACTACGACAACGAGAACAACAACGACAACTACAACGAGAAGAACTACGACAACGAGAACAACAACAACGACAACTACAACGAGAAGAACTACGACAACGAGAACAACAACGACGACAACTATAAGGAGAAGAACTACGACAACGAGAACAACAACGACGACGACAACTACGACAACGAGAAGAACGACAACTGCGACAACAAGAAGAAGAACAACTACGACATCGAGAACAACGACAACGAGAACGACTACCACGAGAAGAACAACAACGACGACAACGAGAACAACGGCAACAACGAGAAGAACAAGAAGAACAACGACGACAACGAGAGAACAACAACGACGACAAAGAGAACAACTACGACAACAAGAACTACGACAACGAGAACAACATCTACGACAACGAGAAGAACAACGACGACAAGAACAACGACGACAAGAACAACAACGACGACAATGAGAACAACTACTACAACAAGAAAAACATCTACGACAACGAGAAGAACAACGACAACAAGAAGACCAACAACGACAAGGAGAACAAGGAGAACAACGACAACAAGAACAAGAAGAAGAACAACGAGAAGAACAAGAACGAGAAGAACGACGACGACGAGAAGAACAACGACAACGACGAGAACAACGACGATGACGAGAACGACGACGACGACGAGAACAACAACGAGAACAACAACAAGGAGAACAACAACAAGAACAAAAACGAGAACAACAAGGACGACAACGAGAAAAACAACGACGACGACGAGAAAAACGATGACGACAAAAAGAACTACGAGAAGAACAATAACGAGAACGAGAACAACGACAACGAGAACAAGAAGAAAACGAGAAGAACAAGAACAAGAACGAGAAGAACAACGACAACGACGAGAAGAACAACAACGATGACGACGAGAAGAATGACGACGACGACGAGAAGAACAAGAACAACAACGAGAACAACAATAAGGACAACAACGAGAACAACAACAAGGACGACAACGAGAACAACGACGACAACGAGAACAACGACAACGAGAACAACAACAAGGACGACAGCTACGACAACGAGAACAACGACGACATCTACGACAACGAGAACAACAACTACAACGAGAAGCGCAACAACAACGAGAAGAACAATAACTACGACAACGAGAAGAACAACTACAACGAGAAGAACGATGACAACGAGAACAACGACGACGACAATTACAACAACGAGAACAACAACGACGACAATTACAACGAGAAGAACGACAACTATGACAACGAGAAGAAGAACAACTATGACAACGAGAAGAACAATGATGACGACAACGAGAACAACGACGACGACGACGACAACGAGAAGAACAATGACGGCAACGAGAAGAAAAACGACGCACAATGCGAAGAACAGCAACGATGACAACGAGAAGAACGACAACGAGAACAACAACGACGATAACGAGAGGAACAACGATAACGAGATGAACAACAACTAGGACGAGAAGAACAACAACGACAACAACAACGAGAAGAACAACGACAACAACAACAAGGATGACAACGAGAACAACGACAACGAGAACAACAACAACGATGACAACTACGACATCGAGAAGAACAACTACAACTACGACAACGAGAAGAACGACAACTACGACAACGAGAACAACGCCGACAACTACTACAACGAGAAGAACAACTACGACAACGAGAACAACTACGACAACGAGAAGAACAACAACTACGACAATGAGAACAAACTACGATAACGAGAACAACGACGACAACGAGAATAACGACGACAACAAGAACAACGACGACAACGAGAAGAACGACAACAAGAACAACGACGACAACGAGAACAACGACAACGAGAAGAACAACAAGAACAACGACGATAACGAGAAGAACCACAAAGCGAAGAACAACGACGACAACGAGAAGAACAACAACGGCGACAACGAGAACAACAAGAGCAACAACGACAACAACGAGAACAACAACGACGACAAAGAGAACAACTACGACAACAAGGAGAACAACTACGACAACGAGAACATCTACGACAACGAGAAGAACAACGACGACAAGAAGAGCAACAACGACGACAAGGAGAAGAA
This sequence comes from Monoplex corrugatus, assembly GCA_030674185.1. Taxonomy (NCBI): domain Eukaryota; kingdom Metazoa; phylum Mollusca; class Gastropoda; order Littorinimorpha; family Ranellidae; genus Monoplex; species Monoplex corrugatus. The sequence continues at coordinate 14,966 of JAPXFY010001401.1, read as the reverse complement.
CAACGATGACAACGAGAACAACGACTACGACAACAGGAACAAAGACAACTACGACAACGAGAACAACAACGAGAACAACAACGACGACATCTATGACAACGAAAAGAACAACGACGACAAGAACAACAACGACGACAAGAAGAACGAGAACAACAACAACGAGAACAACAGGAACAACGAGAAGAACAAGAACGAGAACGACGACGACGAGAAGAACGACAACGACGAGAAGAACAACGACGACGACGAGAAGAACAACGACGACGACGACGAGAAGAACAAGGACAACAACGAGAACAACAAGGACAAGAACAAGAACAACAACAAGGACGACAACGAGAACAAAACGACCACAACAAGAACAACGACAACGAAAACAAGGACGACAACTACGACAATGAGAACAACGACGACATCTACGACAACGAGAAGAACGACAACAACGTCAACTACGACAACGAGAGGAACAACGACAACAACTGCGACATCGAGAAGTACAATTACGACAACGAGAAGAACAATAACAACTACGACAACGAAAAGAACTACAACGAAAAGAACTACAACGAAAAGAACTACAACGAAAAGAACAACTACGACAACGAGAACTACAACGAGAAGAACAACAACGACGACAACGAGAAGAACGACGATGAGAAGAACGACGACAACGAGAAGAACGACGACATCTACAACGAGAAGAACAAAACGAAGACAAAGAGAACAACGAGAACACCAACAACGAGAACAACAACGACAACGAGAAAAGCAATAACGACAACGAGAAGAACAACGACGACAACGAGAAGAACGACGACAACGAGAAGAACGACGACGACAACGAGAACAATGTCGACGACAACGAGAAGAACAGCAACGACAACGAGAAGAACGACGACAACGAGAAGAACGGCGACGACAACGAGAACAACGATCACAACGAGAAACTACGAAACGAGAACAACAAGGACGATAACGAGAACGACAACAACAAGAACAACGACGATAACGAGAAGAACAACGACGACAACGAGAAGAATAACAACGATGATAACGAGAACAACAATGACAACGAGAAGAACAATGACGACAACGAGAAGAACATCAATGACGACAACGAGAAGAACGACGACGACGAGAAGAGCAACAACGACGACAACGAGAAGAACGACCAACGAGAAAAACAAGGACGACGACGAGAAGAACAACGACAAGAACAACAGCGACAACGACGAGAAGAACGACAACGACGAGATGAACAACCAGAACGGCAACAACAAGAACGAGAACAAGAACGAGAACAACAAGAACGAGAACAAGAACGAGAACAAGAACAACGAGAACAACGAGAACCAACAACGAGAACGCCAACGAGGACAACGCCAACGAGAACGACAACGCCAACGAGAACGACAACGAGAACAACGACAACGAGAAGAACAACGACAACGAGAAAAACAACAAGGACGACAACGAGAACAACGACAACGAGAACAACGACAACGAGAAGAACAAGGACGACAACGAGAAGAGCAACAACGACGACAACGAGAACAACAACGACGACAACGAGAAGAACAATGAGAAGAACGACAACGAGAACAACAAAAACAACGAGAAGGACAACGAGAACAAGAACGAGGACAACGCCAACGAAAACGACAACGCCAACGAAAACGATAACGCCAACGAGAACGACGAGAATAACGACAACAACGACAACGAGGACAACGACGACAACGAGGACAACGACGACAACGAGACGACGACAACGAGAACAACGACAACGAGAAGAACAACAAGGACGACAACGAGAAGAGCAACAACGACGACAACGAGAACAACGACAACGACAAGAACGACAACAACGAGAACAACGACAACGAGAACAAGAACGATGACAACGAGATCATTTACGACAAGATCAACAAGATCAACGACAACGAGAAGAACGACAACGAGAAGAAACAACGACAACGAGAAGAACAACGACAACGAGAAGAACGACAACGAGAAGAAACAACGACAACGAGAAGAACAACGACAACGAGAAGAATAAAAACGACAACGAGAAGAACAACCACGACATCGGGAAGTACAACAACGACGACAACGAGACGAATGAGAACAACGAGGACAACGAGGAGAACGACAACTAGGACAACGAGCAGAATGACAACGAGAACAACGAGAACAACAACGAGAACGACAACGAGGACAACGAGAACGACAACGAGGACAACGAGAAACCAACGAGACGAGAAACCAACGAGAAACCGAGGCGAGAAACCAACGAGAAACCAACGAGACGAAAAACGGAGAAACCAACGTGACGAAAAACCACGAGAATATCAGTAAAAATTTGATCAACCAGTAACAGCCCTTTCCCCTCCGTAAATAAATGAATTTGAATATATTAATACAGTAAAGCAGAAGAACAAGAAGACAGATCAATAATATTCACTACAAAAAATAAAGAAAAAAAATAGAAGTGATAAAGAACTACCACCAGCACAAACATAAAGACTAGCAAGGTCATCGGACAACAGAAGGCGCATTGTTGTGGTCTCAGATTTTGTTTGTTTTTCGCTCCCGTATCGTGTGACACATATGACACGTGCTCCGACGGGTTTGGTCGGTAGAGAATCCAAGGTCAATCCAGCGTCTATCTACCAGTTACAGGTCTTTGTCGACCGTCTGGCGCCAGTTCATTTTTTAGACCTTCCCCTCTTTCGCTGTTCTCTGAGTTCTAGTTCAGGACTTGGTAGGCATATCTGGAAGATGTCAGTATAGCAGCATGGCCCAGCCAACTCTGACGACGCTTGCGGATGATGATGGTAACTGTGATCTGTATGTCTTGACCTTACTAATCATTGTCACCGACTTTCCAGTTGATGCCCAAGATCTTGCGTAGGTACCTACTCGAGGTAAAATGGTTCGAGTTTTTTTTCTTTTATTCTGGTTTGTTTTCAAGTACCACGTTTCACAATTGTACAGTTGACAAAACGTTAGAGTTGTAGAATGGCAGTTTTAGTTTAAGTGACATTTTCTTGCTTTTCCAGATATAACTTGTTGACATCTGCAGTCGCTTCGCCCATATGACAGTAACTGTTTTATTCGTATTTATTCATTCTTTGGTATTCTTCGTTGGGCAAAATGTTTTGCCATACTAACAGCAAAGGCCGAAAGATTGGGTCTTCGCATGTGCGTCTATGGAAACCGAGAAGATGCCTGGGAAGTTTGTGTTTTTCTCCTAATTTTTGTATCTGGTGTTGTTAGTCTGTGATCTTACGCTTGACAAAGGCCAGTTGGCTGAAAATTTGCACCTGTCTTGTCTTGTTGCATTAAATACGCGTTCTTATTCCTTTTTTCGTATTTTTTCTAGTTCATCTATGTATCTAGCAGGGAGGCAGCGGAATCAATTACTCTTTGGGACACGGCTAATACCATGCTGGTGGTCCAGCTTTGCCCCCATATCTTATCTTGGCGGTCTCGGTGTGTGAACACAGTTCCAGTAACCTGTCTGTGTTACTATCAATTGCCTTCAGCTAACGCCGTTTTCTTGTCCAGGTATTTTTGTTCAGATCTTGTAACAGAGGAGGGAAATCCGGACGGGGGAAGAACAGAGGGAGGCAACTCCGGATTGCACCGGGGGTGGGGGGTGGGGGGGAGGGGGGGAGAACAGTGAGGGAACTCCAGATGGGAGGGAACTCAGGAGGGAATAACAGAGCGAGGGAACTCCAGGGGTTGGGGAGCAGAGTAAGGGAACTCAGGAGGGGGCCGGGGGGGGGGGGGAGGGCAGAGCGAGGGAACTCTGGATGGTGGGAGAGAAGGAACTGCTGTTTTTGTGGGAAAGGCAGAGAGGAACTCCAGGTAAGGAGAACAGAGGGAGGAAACTCCGCACAGGGAAGAACAGAGAAAGTCTGGATGAGAGGGAGGGAGGGAACTCCAGATGGAGGGAACTCCGGATAAGGGGGCGGGAGAAGAGGAGGGAACTCCGGACGTGGGGGGTATAGGAAGCGGCAGAAGAGAGGGAGGGAATTCCGGATGGGGGGGCGGGAGAAGAGAGGGAATTCCGGACGTGGGGCGTAGGGGCGGCAGAAGAGAGGGAGGGAACTCCGGACGCGAGGGAGGGGGGGGGGGGCTAGATGAGTGAGGGAACTTTGGACGAGGGGGAGAAATGAGAGTAGGAGGGATGGCAATCTGGGTGGGGTGGGGGAAACGGAGATAAATCCTGGTAGGTTTGGGGAAATGAAGGGAGGGAACTCCGGGTGGGGGGAGGGAGGGAGGGAACTCGGGGTTGGGTGAAAAGAGGGAGTGGACTCCGGATGGTAGGAGGACCAGAGGGAGGGATATCCTAAGGGGGGAACAAAGGGAGGGAACTCGTGAAGAGAGGAAACAGAGAGAGGGACTCCAGAGTGGAGGGGCTCCAGAGGGAGGAACTCCTGATGGGGGGAACAGAGGGAGGAACTCCACATGGGGACAGAACAGAGGGAACTACGGATGGGGGGGGGGGGGGGGGTGCCGAGAACAGACGGAGGAAACTCGGGATGGAGAAACGAATGGAGCGAACTCTGAAGAGGGGAGAAATGAAGGAGGGAACTCCGGAAAGGGGCGGGAGGAGACTCAAGTTGGGGTGAACAGAGGGAGCGAACTCTGGAGGATGGTGGTGGCACAAATGAAGGAGGAAACTCCGGACTGGGGGGGGGGGGGAGGGAAAAGGGAAAAGAGAGGGAATTCTGAAGGGGGAAATAAATGGGGGGGGGGGGGGGGGAAGGAGGGAACTTTGGGTGAGGAAGAAACAGAAGGTAGGAACGGATGGAGAAATCTCTGGGTGGGGGTAACAGGTGGAGGGAACTCTGGGTGGGAAAGAAACAGAGGGGAGGGAACTCTGGTTGGGAGGAGCAGATTGAGGGAACTCCGAGGCAGTGACAAATGGAGGGAAATCGGGGGGGGGGGGGGGAGAAACTGAGGGAGGGAACTCCGTGGGGTAACAGAGGGCAGGAACTCCAGGTGGGGGAACACAGGGAGGGAGGAACTCCAGGGATGTAACAGAGAGGAAGGGAACTTTGGGTGGGGAGATGTAGAGAACAGAGGAAGGAAACTCCAGGGGGCTAGAACAGACGGATTGAATTCGAGGGAGTACGAGAGTAGAACAGAGAGAGAGAGGGAACTCCATGGGGGTAGAAAGAGGGAGGGAACTCCAGGGGGTAGAAGAACAAAGAGGGAACTCCACGCGTTAGAACAGAGGGAGGGAAGAACTCCACGGGGTAGAACAGCAGGAGGGAACTCCAGGGAGCAGAACAGAAGGAGAGAACTCCGGATTGAAGAACAGAGGGAGGGAACTCCAAAGGGTGGGAGGGGAACAGAGGCAGTGAACTCGGGGGTTCAGGTGTGGTGAGCAAAGGGAGGGAACTCCAGGGGGTGCAGGGAACAGAGGGAGGGAACTCCAGGGGGTGCAGGGAACAGAGGGAGGGAACTCCAGGGCGTGCAGGGAACAGAGGGCAGAAACTCGTGGGGGGAAACAGAGGGAGGGAACTCGAATGGAAGAGAGGGAGGACAGTCAAGGGGGGGGGGGGTGGTAACAGAGGGAGTGAACTTCAGGAGGGACAGAAGGAGGGAACTCCAGGTTGGGGGTGAACAGAGGGAGTGAACTTCAGGGGGGACAGAAGGAGGGAACTCCAGGTTGGGGGGAAACAGAGGGAGGGAACTCAGGAGGAGGGAACAGAGTGAGGAAATCTGCGGTGTGGGGGGGGGGGGAGAGAGAAACGGAGAGAGGGAATTCCAGGTGTAGGATGGAACACAGGGAGGGAACACCCGGTGAGGAAGAAATGGAGGGAGGGAATTCCAGGTGGGGAGGGGGGAACAGATGGCGGGAACTCCGGGGCGGTAACAGATGGCGGGAATTCTGATGGGGAAGAAACAGAGGGAGGGAACTCCGGGAGGTAACAGAGGGAGAGAATTCAGTCTTCCTAAACCACTTGTAACTATACATCCAAGAATCAGAGGGAAGAACTCGGATGGAAAACACGAAATGCTGGACTAATCACACAAACACACGCTTTTTTTGTTTTGTTATGCCGATAACGCATTCTGATTCTGTGTTTTTAACCCTTTGCCGCCCGCACTCTGTCTACGACTAGCCTGCATTATCAGCCATGAACAGCAAAGCAGAAACTTAACCCTTTGACTCCTGCACTCCATCCACTAACACCTTGCGTCGTTAACCATGATAGCAAAGCAAAAACTTAACCCATCGACCCCCTCACCCCTATCCACCACCTTCCTGCAGGAAGCCGGTGGATAGGGCGAGGGAGTCAAAGGGTTAAATTTTTGCAGTTGTGGATAGAGTGTGGGAGTCAAAGGGTTAAGGTTCCAACCACAGAATGCCTGAGCTGCCTGTTGCTCCATTCTAGAGTTGTCTGGTTGGCAAATATGAAAGTCTGAAACATCTCATTATCGCATGAACTGCATGTTCTGACATCCCGGACACAGAAATTGATATCCTGTCTGTAGCAGCATCTCCATCAACCCCCTCAACGATCACGATCGTGTTTGGATGAGAAGAAGATAAAGAAAGAAAAAAAGACCAAAACAATAAGCGGATCTATCTATCTATCTATCTATCTATCTATCTATCTATCTAATCTATCTCTCTCTCTATCTATCTATCTATCTAATCTATCTATCTAATTTATCTATCTATCTATCTATCTATATCTAATCTATCTATCTAATCTATCTATCTCATCTATCTATCTATCTATCTAATCTATCTATCTAATCTATCTATCTATCTATCTATCTCTATCTATCAATCTATCTATCTATCTATCTAATCTATCTATCTCATCTATCTATCTATCTATCTATCTATCTCATCTATCTATCTAATCTATCTGTCTAAACTATCTATCTAATCTATCTAATCTATCTATCTATCTATTTATCTATCTCATCTATCTCATCTATCTATCTAATCTATCTATCTATCTCATCTATCTATCTCATCTATCTATCTATCTATCTCATCTATCTATCTAATCTTTCTATCTAATCTATCTATCTATCTATCTATCTATCTATCTATCTATCTATCTATCTATCTATCTATCTATCTATCTATCTATCTATCTATCTATCTATCTATCTATCTATCTATCTATCTAATCTATCTATCTAATCTATCTATCTGATCTATCTATCTGATCTATCTATCTGATCTATCTATCTATGTAATCTATCTATCTATCTATCTATCTAATCTATCTGTCTATATATCTAATCTATGTAATCTATCTATCTAATCTATCTATCTAATCTATCTATCTAATCTACCTATCTATCTATCTATCTATCTATCTATCTATCTATCTATCTATCTATCTATCTATCTATCTATCTATCTATCTATCTATCTATCTATCTATCTATTTTTACATATGTATACATATGTATATATATATATGCATACATATTTATCCTTCATATAATTCTGACCATAATGTAAATTAAATGTTCTTCGGTTTTTCGATTTAGAGAATTTGTTTAGCGTATTAGCTAAATGGGTGAACCAGATGAGAATGAAAGATGCATCCACAAATGCCAGGAGAAATTAGATTTCATTATGTTAACAGACAAACAGGCAGAGAAAGAAAGATAGATAAATAGATAGATAGAGAGAGAGGGAGAGAGAGAGAGAGAGATAGAGAGAGAGCGACAGATAGATAAATAGAGAGAGGGAGAGAGAGAGAGAGACAGAGGGAGAGAGAGACGGAGGGAGAGAGACAAAGAGAGAGAGCGTGAAAGAGAGTGAAAGAGAGAGAGAGTGAAAGAGAGAGAGAGAGAGAGAGAGAGAGAGAGAGAGAGAGAGAGAGAGAGAGAGAGAGAGAGAGAGAGAGAGATTTTGACTGATTTGTCGTTTCTTCCACCACTAAGTTGAAATGAGAACGGAAAATAGAAAAAGAAATAGAGGAAATGGATCCGTCAACAGCAAAGAAGACTGCGATATAATTTACTTAAGTACGATTTGAATGATCATTTTCCCCCATCATTTAAAACAAAGTAATAAAAATCTGTCGTTGCTGTTACTTATATTCTTGTTTACACCGCAGTAGTACACGCGCACTCATGCACATGCACGTGCGGCCATGTTTACACACACACACGCACGAACGCACGCGCGCTTGCACACACACACACACTCACGTAGACGCCTGTAAATGCCAAGGCACACACACATGCGTACACGCAGACACACTCGTGCACACACACACTCGTGCACACACACACTCGTGCACATACACACACACACACACACACACACACACACACACACACACACACACACACACACACACGTACACACACGCACACGCCTGTAAAAGTGCCAGCGCACACACAAACTCATGTACACACATACACACACACACATCTACACATAGATAGACAGACACAGACATATACAGACAGACACACATACACACACAGAGACAAACAGACACACACACACATGGACACATGTAAATGCCAGCACACACATGTGTACACACACACACACAGACACACGCAGACACACACAGACACACACAGACACACAGACACACACACACACACACACACACACACACACACACACACACACACACACACACACACACACAAGCCACCGAAGACGACTTGACCAGAAACCGCTCTTCACATCGCCATTATCAAGCCTTTGCGTTAGATGGTCGTGCAACACGCCAAGAAACCGCAGCCCTGCGTGTTAGATACAATCCACGCGTGGAGGAAGGAGAAGAAGAAGAAGAAGGAGAGGATAGAACGAACAAGAAAAAGACAGAGAGAAAAAGGAGAAAAAAAATCTAGGGGGCGGCGGGGGGGGGGGGGGGGAGGGAGGGGGAAGAAAAAGACAGAAGAAAGTAAAAGTGGGGAGGAAAGGGGAGGGAGGGGGTGTAGAGGGAAGGCAAGAATGAAGGGGAGGAGCAATGCTCGGGAACACCCCGCAAATACCAAGGTACCGCCAAAAAGCCAGAGCTTGTGCAGTGACGTAGACAGTGCGTCACAGCGAGAGGAAGGTATTGATTGGCTGGCGGAAGGCGCGCGCTATATAGCGACCTCCACCGACGTTCCTGTCTTTTACATGTTGGGGCGCGTGGCACGGTACTAGAGGGGCGTCGTCTTGTCCAGCACCTTTCACCTTGTCCATCTACTCCTGGCCCGACGCTGGGCTCCACCACCACTCAGTCTCCAGATCTGCAAGTCTTCACCTGTTACAGTTCCCCTCTGAAGAAAGTCTTCGTCTTTTTTATTTTTTTATTTTGTTGTTGTCGCCAGACTGACTCTTTTGAACAACAAAGATTTCCATTAGTTCTTTTCTTCTTCTCTTCCTCTCCTCCCCCCCAACCTGGGTGAACTCCGGTGACTGTCCCGTCTTCGCTTGCGTGGGACTGGTTCCAGGTAAGATTTTTGTTTTCTGTTCTTCTTTCTGTCTTCTCTCCCTTTTCTTAGGTCTGATTTTTTTTTTTTTGATGTATGGTTCGATTATAGTCTGAAACTGGTAAGATTCATTTTGTTTTCGTCGAGCTGCTGCTTCTTGTTTGTTTGTCCATCTTTTCTTCTTGTTTTTGTTCCTGTTCTTGGTTTTGTTCTTCTTCTTCTTCCTCTCCTTGTTCTTCTTGTTCTTTTTGTTCTTCTTGTTCTTGTTCTTTTTCTTCTTCTTCCTCTTCTTCTTCTTGTCGATATTATTGTTGTTGGGCTTTTTGTTGTTGTTCTTCTTCTCGTCTGATTTTTATATCTGTTAGTTCGATTATTTGTTTTTTGAGTTTACGTATGATTTGCCGTTTCTTTATTTTCTCTTGTTTCTTTTTTCTTTTTTGGTTTTTATTTAAATGTTTCTATCGTAAATCTCAGTCCAAGAAAAGCGTTTTTTTTTAAAACCCGTAATTATCATTATGTATTTTCTTTTTTCTTTTTGTTCTGTCTGATTTTGTGTGTGCATGCCTGTCTTCAGATAAATATTGTCTTTTTCTTTTTTTTGTCTTTCGGCTATTTTCTTCTTATGTTTGTTCTATATGATTGTTGTTAATTTATGCTCGCATTCAGTTTAAAGTTATTTTTGCGCCATACATTTTTGTTCTTTTTTTTTTATTCAGTTTAATTTTGTCTGATTTTAGTGCATGTGTTCTTGTTTTGAGATAAGACAAGTCTCATCGCATTTTTTTCTTGTTCTGTTTTGTTATGTCCAGTCTATATTCATGTGCGTTTTGATTGTGGATCTGAATCTAAAAAAGAACTATTTTCTGTCTTTGACTGAGAATTGTTTTATCCTGTTTCTCCCTGGTAAATATATTTAATCTTATCTACATATTTCTTGACTCAGGCAAGAGTTCGTTTTTGTTTTGTTCAATCAGTCATCATGGTTCAAAATCAACGCAAGAGACTACCGGCAGGAAGGTTGTGGGTTCGAATCTCCATCGGTCCTGTCAAAATCAGTGTGGTGTTTTTTTTGGGCCTGAACTAGCTTCTACTCAGAGCTGAATGTACTTTGGGAGCTTTGGGAGGACTGGGACCACAGAGTCGAGTGTCATACACTTCACAGATGTGTCATTGATCGTATTAATTCAAAATTTTTGACCAACACAGCAGGTGTCTGTATCTCTCTGGTTCGGTTGACACCAGATTATATTACGATAGTGAGTGCAGAGTGCAGCTCTCTCGTGCAATGTAAATCGTGGATGGAACTCCATAGCATCATGATCATCATCCCCATCGCCATCATCGTTATAGCGTTGTAACAATTGTCCTAATTTCTGTGGCCATTAAGGTAGTGTAGAAAATAAGGGGGAAAAGATGAGCACAAACAAAGTTATATGCGATGATCCTAAACATATCTTTATACCAAAAAATATTTTCTTCGTTTTTGTTTTGTTTGAGTTTTTGTTCGAGTCTGTTTTTGATTTGTGCCCTGAATGGAGGTAATTTTTTTTCACTTTTCTTTTTGTCATTTGTATAGACTGGTTTCGTTTCTGTATATTCGATCGTTGGTTTTTGTCTTTGCATTGTTGTTTCTTTTCTGCTCTCCTTGTCTTTCATGTAAACTGTTTGTTTCTTGTCGTCTTCTTTCTCTGGTTAAAATTCCTGTTTGTCTTTTGTTTTCCCCTCCTGGGGGTTTTCCCCTGAATTTGGTTTATTTATGGTCCTATTGTGGTGTGAATTCCAATAAATGCTGGTTTTCTTTGTGAATTTTTTTCTTTGGGTTGGCTTTCTTTATTCTTTCATGTGTTTTTTATCTGATGTCTATTTATGTATATCTTTATGGTAGGTCTGAATGCAAGCAGGATGTGTCTTTTTTCTTTAATTTTTTCCCTTCTGTTTTGTCTTATGAAATGTTTGTGGTATGAACTGAGATACGAATTCTTATCTTTTCCGTTTTTGTTTTTATTTGTTTAGTACTATCTGTTTCGTTTTTTCAATGATTAGTTTATGTATGTTTCGACTGTTAGTCTACATTCAGGCAAACTTTGTCTCCACCCAAAGAAATTGTCTGGTTGTTCTGTTTTTTTTGTTTGTTTTTGTTTTCGTTTTTGTTCTTTACGAATTATGTGTATATTTGATTCGATAGGGAGTCTGTATCCTGGTAAGATTGATCTTTTTGCCCCGTTTGGTTATCTGTTCTTTTAGTTGTCTCCCTTCTAGTTTTCCTTTTATTTTCCGAATTTTGATTGTAATCGCTTTGATTGTGTCCTGAATCCAGTTAAAAGTTCCTTTCTTTTTCTTCTTATTTGTTTTTATTTTCTTCTTTTCCATATAGCTTTGTCTGATGCTAGTTTATGTAGGCTTCGATTGTTGATCTATATTCAGGTAAACTTAGTGTTTATGTAGGTTTGAATTGTTGATCGATATTCAGGTAAACTTTGTGTTTATGTAGGTTTGAATTGTTGATCGATATTCAGGTAAACTTTGTGTTTATGTAGGTTTCAATTGTTGATCGATATTCAGGTAAACTTTGTGTTTGTGTAGATTTCAATTGTTGATCTATATTCAGGTAAACTTTGTATCAGTCCGAATAAATTCTGTGCCTCGTCTGTTTTCTTTTTTCTGGTTATATTTTCTCCAAGTATTGTTTATGTATGTTTTGATTTTTGTCTGTTTTCTTTTTTCTGGTTATATTTTCTCCAAGTATTGTTTATGTATGTTTTGATTTTTGTCTGTTTTCTACTTCTGGTTTTGTTTTGCTCCAAGTTTTGTTTATGTATGTTTTGATTTTCGTCTGTTTTCTTGTTTCTGGTTTCGTTTTGCTCCAAGTACTATTTATGTATTACCAAAGGAAATAAGAGGGAAGCAGGGAGATTTTTTAATATCAACTCAGTAACATAACTCTTGAGAGTCACGGAGTTATCTCCCATGTAGAATTTCTCAAACCCAACACAGTTTGCGCTACCCATTCAGCTAGCATAGACGCAGC